>JAPZDX010000010.1:22393883-22403930 GCA_029783625.1 Naso annulatus | reverse complement strand
AAAACCGGGTTATATTTTGAGGAGAAAATGTCCTCTGGTTTTCCCTCTGATGTCCTACAACTGCTCTGTCTGTCTGCAGCCTTTGATTTAGAGGAGCTGTCCCCAACAACTACACGCTGCTGCAGCTGCAGCTTCGGTCTGCAGGCAGCCTACATGAGCTTTCAGGAATCTCCGTGAATCACAGAACTGAGGCAGAGGAGTTGCAGGACATTAGAGGGAAAACCAGCCAATTTTACTAAAGTTGCTGTTTTGTGCGAAGTATTAATGTGCATAGTTTAGTTTCCTTTTCGAAGCTCATAGTTGCATCAAAGTTAAAAGACACAAGCAAACATTTAAAGTAAAATTTAATGTAGCCCTCATAAAGGCTCCAGTTGGTAACATATGAGAAATAAAGCTAGCTCCTTTGGAAGCAACTACACTGCAGCCTCCCCTCCCTGTTTTCGCCTCGGCTCGAGTTTTATTTTGTTTGTTGTCACTCTCTTAAGTCCAGTTTGAACCAAAGATTCACAACAAGACAAAAACAGTTGCTGGGAGAGTTGCAGCCGAGTAAACTGCTCCGTCTCAGCTCGAGCTTGAGCCGACTGTGTCGCTTCCGGACACTCTGTTGTCGGCAGAGGCCAGTGAGATCAGAAGGCACGTCACTTTTTTTTCAACAGCCAATCAGCTCGTACAGATGTCAATTTAGAAGCGCACCAATCAGGACAGAGAGGTCAGAGAGCGTCACTGATTGGGCAAACACAACAGGAGCGATAGGATTTTTTTTACCAATTCTGGATACAGAGGCATGATGGGGAAACACAGATCTTGCCGTGTTCTCAGACCACGTCACTTTGTAACAGCTGTCTATGGGTCTTATGACATTGTTTCCAAATAGAACACAAAGTTATTGATGTTTACCCCAATGTTACCAACCGCAGCTTTAAGAAATTGTCAGTAAAAATTTCAAATACACTAGATAAGGAGATCACGATGATCTGTAATAACAAAGAAGGCTGTGTGTGACTCTTTTCCTGTCACCTGACATTAACATAATCATTTCAAATGACGTCCCAGACCTCAAAAAACAAGAGCACAATTTTGCTTGGACATAAAAAGTGAATGAAAAAAGTACATTTACACAAAAAAAAATCTGTTATTTTTTATTTCAATAAATACAAAAGGCATTTGAGTGATTTGGTGTTGGATTTTTCTCTCCTAGTTGACCAAGAAAGTGAACAACGTGGAGTCGAGCTGGGCTTTGGGCGCCACGCTGGACCACTTCCACAACCTGAGGATCCACTGAGGAGAAGGGAGGAACAAACACTGCTGATTTAGGTGGCGCTTAGTAACAAACACAAGCGATGGCGCACTGCCTTATCTAACGTCTCCAGACATCTGCAGTTTGTTGTATAAGAGCAGAACTAACCTCACGAGTAATTCTTAATTTTGTTTTTGAAAAGCAGTTTTTCCTCAAATGTTAATATATTGAGCTGTAAATGAGCAATGTGTGCCTTACTCAGAGAACAAGTGGAACACTGGGGGTTGATATCAGAGTGAAAGATGTTACCAATAACACACTGAGTTAATGCAGCCTTGGGCATTACTGGACACACAATATGTCTAAAATGGAGGCTCCTGTGTTTTACTCACAGCTTGAATTGTTAGGCTGGTTGTGCTGTGCAAGACCGGTGTTTACATGCAGCAATGTGATATATGGTGCTTTAGAGGTTTTTATGTCAAGTGTTTTGTTATTAGTAATAAGGATAATGGAGTATACTTATGTCTGGTACATTTCAATTTGAGCAATGAGTGGGACTCATTTTCCATTTGAGAATAACATCACTGCATTTCAGCCCCCGACTTCTGTTTACAATGATAACTGCACATAATGCACGGTCATTATATTTTCATAAACTTTGAAACCCGTCTCAGTATTTCTTTGGGATTAGTTGACTTCAAAAACTTGAGGAAAAAAGGTTGTTTATACAAACTTTGTCATGTCACAGGTGTCAAAATAAAACCATCAGTTGCTAATTACAGATATCTACAGGGGTGAGAGTCCGCTGTTACTTTGTTTACAGATAGACGTCTGTGTTTGTTCCGCTGGGACTGTCAGTCTGGCACTGCTGAAATAGGCAGTGTGTGACATTTTTCATCATGGCATCTACAGCAGCGCAACCACATCATCTCCATATGCATGGCCTTCGGTTGTCATGGTCACCAATTCATGTGGCTGAGAGAGAACTACCACGGAGTCTGCAGAGCCTGTAGAGACAGACACACACACGACAAGTTAAAAGAGAAACCACCTGCTAACATGAATAGTTAGATACCTGTCAATCTGAGCACTCCTGCAGTGATGATGAATCAGTCATCACGAGATGAAACACACCTTTCAAGGCACACAACTACAAAAACAGTTGCCCTTGAGTTTCAGCCAGCTTTCGCCTGGATATGTCTTTTGTATTCATGCTGACGGGCCAGTTTAGGAAACACTTCAGGACTTTCAAAGAAGCCTTTGTGATACTGAGCCTGTCAAAAGTATTCAAAGTGAGAGTCCAAGGAGGGCTGGATACTTCTATAGGCTCTACACATGGATGTATGGGAAAGCATGGATAAGATCCATATAATTTACTTCACGTAACCATTCAGCTGCAGACGTGTGCTATTATAGAGGTAGACAAGGACTGGGTACCAGTTTAAGGTCTGCTTTTGCTATTTTTGGAGGCTGTCAGTGTGAGTTTTAACTCCCGCTCTGCTTTGCCGGTCCAGTTCTAATGTGTTTAAACAAATGATATGGGAAGATCTGACAAGAAAAATAAAGACTATATTAAAAGCCACTATAAGACAATCCTACAACAATAATCATCACACTATAAATACCAATGTAGACTGAGAAATACACTGTAAACAGAGAACGATCATTTAAAGCTGCAGTTGGTAACTTTGGGGTGAACATCAATAACTTTTTTGTGTTCTGTTTGTTAGTAAGTCATGTGGTCAGAGTATCGGGAGATCTCTGTGTTTTCCCATCATGCCTCTGTATACAGGACTGGTAAAAATCCTGTCACTCCCGTTCTGTCTACCCAATCAGTGATGCGCTCTGTACTCTCTGTCCTGATTGGCCGGTCTTCACAGCACCTCTTGGTGATAGGTGATGTCGATACGAGCTGATTGGCTGTTCGTGGCAAATTCATTAAGATAGAAAGGTGATTTTAGACAAATTTTTAACGCCTCAATTGGACATAAACAAACACAAAAGTGGCACAGTCCAGACTACATGGGAGCATTTGATACCAATTAGCCTGACCAATACTGACAAAAACACTTATTACTTATTAGAATTTTCTGCAATTATTACAATATCACACGTTACTAATGCTTGTAAATGGACATCTACTCTATTTTCATTAATTGAGACACATTACTTTGTTATTTTTGTGTTTCATTACTGAACCTTAATCAACCCTGATTCCAAAAAAGTTGGGACACTGTGTAAATATGAAAATAAAAACAAAATAAAATTATTTCCAAGCAAACAGTGTTCACAAAGTATTAAACCTAATGATTCTCTAACCTCTTACCAATGAACCTGTTTACCTGTGGAATGTTCCAAACAGGTGCTTTGAGTAGCATTCCAAAACTTGCAGTCTTTTGTTGCTCCCCACCAAATTTTCAATCAATGAAGTTGCTGAGGTAAAACATCTTAAAAAAACAAACAAACAAACAAAAATTTCTTTGTACTGTTTTTTGGTTATATGTCAAAAAGAATTGGAAAGTTACCACAGTCTGCTTTATTTGTGTTTCAAAGTGAGTCCCAACTTTTTCAAAATCTGATTTGTGCAATTCCATTAAAACTGATGAACTCCATCTGCAGATAAAGATCATGTGACGCAATAAAAAGCTCAAGAACATCTGCTAAATGGACCGTGCGGTGAGATTACTTTTGTCAACTGTTTCCAAGGACAAGAACGAACATTTAGTCCCATCATTTGAATTTAACACACGACAGCCATTTCAATTTCAACCAAATCTTCAGCTTCAGACTTTCCAAAAGTCAAACATTATGGAAACACATGCTTTGGTCTTTAGTAAGAGTAACTGGCCTGACGTGGCCTGTTTCAGAACTCTCGGAGTCAGTTTGAAGACAAAAGTCATCACATTAACGATGAAACATAACAGACATCCAGTGCTTAAACCGGAATGAAACCACTTTCCCCAAAATACTTAAACAATAATCCCACTGATCTGGTCAAAGGTGTTTCGAAGCCAAACAAGCATTCATACACAAACCTCGTGCTTCGTGCAGTGTTGGCCTTCCTCTGGCTACTAGTCCAGGTCAGAGATGCTGTTTGGCTATTTTAAAAAAATGCAATCTAAATTACTTGGTTGCCATTTAAATTACATGTCGCGTTAACTTGACATTGAGGACGAGTTTCACTTTGTCTCTGAAACCTGGTCGGGTGACGGGTCCAACGTCTCCAATTTGGAATATGGCTCAAAAAGATGAAATCTCGTGTTTCGCTTTTTTCGTTTCCGTAGCCCCTTCAAAGCTGAGTTTTCAGTCGTTTGTAAGTTCTCTTTCTCTCGTCTTTTCGGAGCCGAGGCAGAGTTCTTCTCTATCCACCTCCACCACCACCACCACGCCTGGACATTTGATTTCCTCTGGCGCTGCAGCCCTGAGCCAGACAGACAAAGGAGGGGAAGCCCTGCCAAGTCTCTCCACTGCAGGCATGGCTTTTCCTTTCCTCTCTGCTCCCTCGCTCTTTCTTCGTCTCCCTCGATTGTGGCAGCATTCCCGAGAAGCTTTGGCGATGCTCCAGCATGTCTGCCTCTCTGTCTGAACCCATCCATCCATCCATCCATCCCATCCCACCATCCTTTTCTGGGTGGACCCCCGCCCTCCTAACCCTTCCGCTCCCACATCCTCCTTCCCCGTCCAGCCTTCGTCAGTCCTCCCCACTGATATACCGAACAGACTTTGGGTAAATCAATCCAAACTAAATGTAAAAGACTCATTTAAAATCGCTCGAACGCAGACATTTGACTCTGCACTCTACCTCTGAGTCAATATATCTTCTCTGAACAACCTTTACACTTGCCATTTACTTCTGTCATCTTCCTCTGTTTAATGTTAAAGGGCAGTGAGCGAGGGTGTGTGTCTAGGAGTGTGTGTCTTGTGTCTTTTGTTCGGTGCCAGTGCAGATCTATTCATCATGTGCCAAGACTCAGAGCCCTCACTTGTAGTGAAGAGGGGGCAGATTGGTGCCAACGGCCCCGACTGCCAACTTAGTGCTGCTGTCAGTTTGTTTATACACAAAAATCTCTATCTGACAAACACACACTTTTGTTTAAGCCGTTTACATCTTACAGTGACAAATATCCTTTCAAAATAAATATTAAATATCAAAATAAACAAGTAAATAAACAGATGTGTGGATTATCACAAGCTTATAAACTACTGACGAACTGAAAGTGCTAATATCTGAAATTTGTGGCCAATATTATTATTCAGTGTCTTCAAATAGGGCTTATCGGTTTTTCAATATTATCTTTATAGACTTTCAGTGATTTTACTTTGTATTTTCTTGAACTGCATTCTAAGGAAATTGTTAATTAAGACTAATAAAATATATTATTGAAAGTTTTGGTTATACATGCGTGTTCAGAAGTATCTGATGTGATGCAGGAAAATTTAACACAATTATGCATTTTATTATTGCTTTTGATATGATTTCGATTGTTTTTTGTGATTTTAAATGTCATGATTTTATGCTGTTTGATAGGAGAGGAGGTAGTTATGTGAGGATTAAAAACACTGTGCATCAGCAACATACGCTATAAGCATTTAAGTGGTTTCGATTCGAATGATGAATAGACTTAAACTGACACCAAGCGTCCAAACTAGATTTACCTAAGCTTTAAGAGGAAAAATTGTAATTATGACTTGAGTGTTCAATGTTTATGTAACAAACTGTAAACTAGGATAGCTAAAATACGATCCAAAACATTCAATACTTGGAAAATATTTCTATAAATACTGTGACATTGAATATGGCAATTTCTCCCTGCAGCACCTCAAATGTAAAGTCATTATGATAAACAGTCAATGTTTCCTTATTATGTCTAATTCTTATTCTTCTATGAATTATTATTGTTGTTTGCTCCAGCATTTGCCAAGATATAACTACATATGTTACCTTATTTTAAAACCACAGCAGTTAGTTTTCACATTGTTTTCTGTTTGGCATCGTTGTCAACACTCCTGCTGCCTATATTAATGTTACCTTCACTTAATTTTAGCACCATTATTGTTATGAATTTATTTAATGCATCTTTGCACTTATATCTTGTTTGTTTCTATGTGTGTAAGTATAGGAAACAGAAGTGATCTGCAAAATGAAGTTATTTTGGCTACTTTTCTATTTCTATTGTTACTGAATGTGAGTGGTCATCATGTCCATCTAAACATAATTAAGTGGGATTTTTTTTTCTCGTTCATTTACATAATCAGCAAAGAAGAAAACTGATGCTTAAAAAAAAAGCTAACATTAACATGCCGAGTCAAACAAACTTCGACTTGTTCGACCTCAGGCACAGTTTTTGTTGCCTCCCCTTATTGAACTCGGCTATTTTCGTCTATTTTCGAGGCAAGTCACAGATCAGCTCAGACAATCTTTAAAAGTTATATAAAACCTCGAAACGGTGTCTGTTGTCGTCGTGTACGGAAGGCCGTACCCTACTAATTAGCGTCCGATAACCAGAACACTACAACTACCAAGAAATCGTTCCTATCGACCCATTATTCTCCGTAGTTGTTTCATCAAGTTCGTGTATATCATGTTGCTACGGAAGCTAACGATAGCATGCTAAAGCTAGTCGGCGTCAGGCTTAACGTTACCGGAGACTTTAATGCTGTCAGTCCGGCCGGGCAGTGCTGTCTCTGGAGTCGGCATCTGGGCTTTAGAAGACATGTCTCCCATCCTGCTGTTGACAAAGTATCGCCAAACCAGACGGACCCTGGAGGAGGAGACCATTGAACCAACAACAACACCAACACACCGCACTCTCACTGAGAGCTAGCTTAGTCAACGTTAGCAAGCTAAGCTACATAACAGCCAACTTACCTAACATCAACACAGTGCTTGTGTAATGTTACGGTTGTCACGTTATGCAATCTGTTAATAACGTCTTAATATTTCACCACTTCTTTCCACCTTTTATGTGACGCCAAATGTACGCCGAATTAACCAGAGGACTTCATTATTTTTTTTAATTAGCTGACAGACCAATTTGAACATGTTCGCTGTCATATGTGCATAAAGTAAAACTCAACTGTCAGATTTACGACTGGAGTTCTGTTTTTTGAAAACCTTTCTAGAAGTTATACCTGCTGCTTTATAGCCCAGACATTCCTAACTGCATCACAGAATACACAGGCTTTTGAGCTTTACTTCTGTTAATGTGTCATTGTTGTTACTTTGGTCTTTGTGGCTGTTTTTAATTAAAATGTCCTTTCAACAAGTGTTATAAGTTGTTTCTCTGGCGTCGTGGTATCATTCACAGATTTAGCTCAATTTTAACTTTGAGTTCATACAAAGCATCAATGGCTATCTTGGGTAATGGTGGTGAGGTCTGGTGTCTAGGGCTTCATATATGCATCTGAATTGTTTTTCTCTCTTTTTTCTTTCTTTCAATAAAAACTACAGACTGAGATATAACCATGGAGAAGCTGCAGTGGAACAGCTGAGTTAGCTGTTTATTATTTATGCATGTGCTATTATTCATCATAGATGTGGGACATATGTATATGGAACATAAAAATCATACACAAGTAAGTGTCAAAGTCATACTAAAAATATACATATGATAGTTTGACTGACAATAAGTCCTTAATTTCATTATGTCACGTGTTATTTTGAACCTACTTAGGCCCCTTAATCAAGCCTAGCTTTAATAGGACACCTTGATTTATGCATGCCAAGCAAAGTTTTATCTCCTCAAGTGGTATTTTTCATACATTTGTAATCCATCAAACATGCAAACTATTAAAAATGTGTAAGACATGAAATAAATTGTGAAGCACAGAGGATGAGAAAACATCTTTGCATGGTCATGTCCTAACTTGTGACTTATTTGTCAACATGTTTGAGGCAATCAACACCAATTTCCTCCTGCTTCCTTCTTTTTGTGGTAATGTTTTCCAGTAAGCAACCACACATCCTTTTAGATATTAACAAACAAAGCAAAGAAAACTCTTGGGAAATTTTGTTCACTTGTTACATTTCTGTTGTGATGTGCTTATCCACAATGCATACAGATGTAGCTTAAAAGTAGCCAAAAAAAGGATTATAATCCAGAAATTTATTTGCATAAAGGTTTTTACAACATGAACCAAAACATCAAATATTAATAAATTAGATGAAACCAAAACACCTTATTGGAAAATTATAGCAATAAAATGCAAATGCAGGGATAGAAGCTGTATGCATGCATGCATGTTATGTGCAAATGTGCATAATTTTTGCTCAGACCTCTACTCTGTTTCTAGGTGTTCAAATCAAAAGTAGAATTACACTTGTATCATCAAGTTCTACTTTTCAGACTCTAAATAATAAGCTTGTAAGTGGTTGAAGAAAATAAGGTTCTATGACATGGAAGCCACTGATTACTTCATGGTCTGTGGTGCTAATGGTGCAGTCAAATGAGAGCACAACAGTCCCCATCAGCACTGGTTCCCAGTATGCTGGGTTGGGGTTGGGGTGGAGGAGGGGGGCAGCTGATGAGCCATATGGAGGAACCCAGGAGGAACGCTGCTCATGTTGGAAAAATATTAATTTCAGCATCTGATTATCCCTGTATGAAGGTGAGAATCATCAATAATTCAGGAGGCTTGTGCATAATTTCTCATTCCACCAAAGGGAGTCTTTGGAGTGGATGGGAAGACTTCCAGTTTAATGTCTGTTACCGTGGAAATGTTTTGGAGGATATCAGGTGTTTCTGGTTGCCTCAGTTTGTGAAATTTATTCCAATAATGCAAACCAGACAAGTACAACCCTAAGAAGGAGCACATCACAATGCAGACAAGCAAACAGAAAGGATCAATTATGCTTGTGGACTTTTTTTTTGTTGTTAACATTTAAAACTAGCTTGCTTTTCCTTTCTGTAGGGAGACTCGTTCAAATCACGGGCTTGATTTTATGTTTGCCTTGTGGTGGTGTTGATCTTCACTTTGTCTCCCCGTCCTACTTTCAGCAACAAAATGTCCTACAGTCTGTTATGCTAACTTATTAAATAGAGGTAGTGGTGGTAAAAGTGGTCAATTTAAATGTTTTCATATTGTGAGTCACATATGTATTTTTGCCATTTTAGAAAATGATACTGTTTGTTCCGACCTATTAACTTAGCGTTACAGACTAATAAGGAGGAAGCTAACCAAAGACAATAAAAGCCTAGCTGAAATGCTAATGCCAATTGTTCCTTTAACCACACTGTTGATTTCTGTTTGTTAAAAAAACAAAATACAATAGTATAATAAAAAAGGCAGTGTTTAGTTGTCAACAAAGCCGTGGTTGTGCTAATCATATCTGCTTTAAGTGTCCCAGCCTCCATTAGGCTGATGAAGGATGTGCAAAACAATAGCCTAATGTGCAATAGAATAATGTGCAATAAATATGTTAGCACTTACGCACTTTACCTACATGGTTTGGTTCAGTAGGTTAATGTGCAATAAACATAGGCCTATTAAGACTTGCACTTTCTCCTTACACCTTATATTTTCGTGTAATAGAGCAAAGTGCACTTTAACTCACAGACTATAAAGCACCAGGTTGTAAATGACATTCATTTGTTTGTTTGCCTGTTTCGTCTTCATATCATGTGAAGTAGCCTAACTAGCCTATATTACACCATGCCAATGTTTCTCATGTTTTTATTGTGTGATGTGATGTTCGGCAATGTTTTCATGAAGCAATCATGCACTGAGCCTGAGCCAAATTTCCCCACGGGGACAATAAAGTTTAACATCACGTAACCCAAGTGTTTTAAGTGCTGAGCTACCATAGCCTA
>JAPZDX010000010.1:22342491-22352983 GCA_029783625.1 Naso annulatus | reverse complement strand
AACCCCCCCCCCCCCCAAAAAAAAAAGGGAAACTAATGAAAAAACAACAGAAAATCCTTAAATGTCATTATGTGCCATTCAAGAGCAGCAAAAAGTTCCAAGCCACTGAGGAATTCCCAATTACCAGAGTTCTCCTTGTCTCTGCCCTGGGGCGTGAACATCAAACTGTTTCATTACCCTGGGGCAACAACTGACAACAGCTCGCTGCCACTCTCATCCTGCACTCAGCTTCCCAAAATGAATCTCAGCACTGCCGAGTGTGAACAGAACAGAACAGACTGAAACCTTCGTTCAAGCTAACTTTTTTGGGTACTGAGGTTAAAAAATAAAGATGTAAATCAACAGACACGATGAACTGAGGATAAACAAATGAAGGCAAAGAAATCTGATTCTTATGGCAACCTCTGCGGAAAAATGTGTACACATGTATTCTGAATTAGTATCGTATCACTTGGATGAGAAAAAACGTCACAAGACATGTTATGGGTGATTGTCATGGCTATAACTTCAGACATGTAACAAACCAAAGTGCAGATTTTTCTACTTCACTAACCGTCATCATGTATATTTTTACCCTCTCTGCCTTTAGGCCTCTACCCAACTACTTCCTCTCTTACAGTCCCTCAGGGTGCTGAGGTTTTAGTCTCACCCGCAGCTTCTTGTCCCTGAACAGCAGTTTGCGTCCGGTTTCATTGAGCTCCAGCCAGTCGATCTTGGAGTCATGGCTGACGGTTCCCAGATTGTAGCCTGCGGCCAAGTCCACTGAGGGCAGGAAAAAAGGACAACTGAGCAGTGGTCAGACCACCAGAGTGATAATGTATCTGCCTAAAATTGGCCTTTTTGTCCCAGATTAGAAATGAGACAGTCATTTTATTGTTAATCATGATTCTATTGGGCAAACTGAACAGGTTTTCTACTCTAGAAAACTTACCTGCTCTGGGATCAGGTTAATGTTATAAGTCTGCTGATATATCAGGCCTACATCAACTTATAAACCAAAACGAATGGATCAGTCAATGTGGTGCAGTCAGTGGAAAAGACACAGTTCACTGCAGTAATCACAGCTGAAGAAGCTGAAGAGTTAAATATTATTATAGTGAGTAGGGGCGATGAATATGGGATTTCTCAGGCCGATACCAATACTAGGTAGCAAGAAAATTTCGGTATCTGATACAACAGCTGATATTAAATATATTTATAATATTGGCTAAATGTGGTTATCAAATCCTTTTGATGAAGATATGTGATAGAGACCAGATATGTTACATTTTAACAAACTTTATTTAAAAGAACAGTGCACTTAACAGGAAACACTTATTGGTTTATTGATAACAGACCCTGCCCTCTGCTGGACAAACTACATAATGACACCATTTATAATAACAAGTCCAAGCATTTTTCCAGCCTTGACAACAGTATTAATAATGGTGCATACCAGAGAACACATACGCCAATTCCGATAAATCTGCAATAGGCCTATATCAGCTGATAACGTTGGCAAACTGATATATCGCTCGGCCTCCATCAGTGAGTGATAATATGTGAAAATAGCTGTTTCTGACATAAACAGAGCAACATCATCAGCATCATGCAGTAGTTAAAAGCCGCAGTTTGGAGATTTTGTCCGATCAAAGGCATTTTACATCCCATAGTGCAGAATGAACATGTTAATCTGCGAGAGTTGACAGTGTTGATGATGACTCACTGTTACTTGTTCAGGTACTGAGAACTTTTGTTCTGCAAATCCACAAGCCGGCCTGTTCCTGCTTTAGAACAAAAGCATTTCACCCACGGCAGATTTAGAATCACCGCTGGCATTTAAGGATGAGGCTGGCAACATTCTGCATGTTTACAAATCCCGTGAAAAGACCAAAACCAACAATCAATTGATCCAACGGACAAGCATTATCTGTGTATCCAAAGCCCGATACTCCTCTGTGCCATGGAGCTCCGACGCTGTCCAAAAACTATTAAAAACACATCAATGAGCCACACTGTTATCCTGGCCAACAATGAACACACACGCTCGTTTATTTTGACTCCATCCCACATGCTGTCCTGCTGCTACAAACACTCACTAAATGTGTAATAATCCAAAGGAGAAAATAGTCCCTAACGAGGGCAGTATCAACTCCTGTTAGAGTTCCACTTGTTAAAAAGTACTAAGCTTTAAGTTGACTATATATTTATATTTATGATCAGATTTTAAAGATTCACTTGTACAGCATGAACCAGTGGGTGTATGCCACAGACAAGGAAAGGATGTCGGAAGCAATTAAGAGATATCACACTGTTTCGTAACATTTATGACACAAAGAAGATCAGTGTTTTCTAAACTTACGGTCGGTGCCCAAAGTGGGCCTTGGACTCATTTAAATAGGGTTGCCAGTTTGTTTTTGTTTTTTCTGCTGGTTTGTGCAGTTAGGATGCTGTTTGACTCTCATACAAAAGAGACATAGCAAATTGTTTGACCTTACTGTATGAGGTATTTAGAACATTAACTTTGTAACGCTCTTAAAAAAATGTCAATTTGGGTGCCTAGAGACAAAAAAATTCTCTTTGGTGTCTCAAGCTGAAAAGGTTTGCGAACCCCGGAAACAGATAAACACCATTATTATCTTGAAGTGTAAAGAGTGTGATATAAATCAGTCATACTACCAGGTACTGACCTTTAACAGCTAACAACAGCAATACTCTCAAGACAGCGGGATCACACCAAATGTCAGCCGAGATGGACAAAAGAAGCTGTTTTTAAGAGCATTTTGTCCTACAATCTGAACTTATCCTTTATTTATCTGCAGAGTTCACCAGACCTTTATATTAAGCTGGCTTGTGTTAGGGTGGGCTTTTATTTCTAACTCCTCCTGTTTGCTGTGATGTCTCCTTATTTCCTAATCTGGGCCCTTTCTTTCTATTAAATTTTTGTTATGGCATTATGCTTTCGGCTGGGACATTAACACGCACATACACACACGCACACACCTGCAGTGACTTAAATGCAACAATAACACTTACGATAAGTAATCCAGAACAACAAAGTGTCGAAAATAGCCATTTATGTTGGTGAATTTTCAAATTAAAGTGATGTACCATATGCTTAGTTTATCCGTTTTTTTCCCCCGGCCTTTATTTGTTTGTGTTATAAACGTCTCTCAGCCATTTTTTGAGATCTGGTTTTTATTTGAGGAAATACAGTGTGTTTTCCAATGGGGGAGTGGACATTTAAGATATTGATAGAATATTAGAACCAAATTTTAGGTGTTAATCTGGGTATCAAATCAAAACCTCTAACTACATAAATAGCTCAAGTAGTCGTGTGGTCGTGTAGCAGTAGTGCACATTTTCTTACCAACTGCAATGGTCTTTATGTCAATCAGATATGCAAGCTTCTTGTTGTCATCAACTCCCCTCTGCTTCCTCTCGTTTAGTCGGACACTACATATACAAAAAAACACACCTTTAGCAAACACGGTCAATGTAACATAGCTGAAATGACACAATTAAACATTTAAGCATTAAGCCTCAGCTCTTCATAATTGGCTTCAGCTGCTGTTCATCATACTTGAAGTCCCAGGATACTCCTCATCATCATGATGTTGTCATGCTACAGTGTCCAGCCGGAGGCGAGGAGCAGGCAGAACATGCTGAAACCTGCAGGCCTCAACAGCAGTCAGTCACACAGGGACTGTCAGTCCTGACACGTTCGACAGGGCTGAATATATTATAACACGGCTGCGTGCTGACGAGCAGGCAGAGTCTCACTGGCACTGCTGGAGCCTTACTGTCATCAGACCGCAAATTTCTGCACAGCTCAATACACTCATCTAGTGGACAGAGCCGGAAATGTAGGATTATGAGGAATGATCAGGGACTGAGGTTAAACTTATTTCAATACATAAATGTTGGCAAAGATGACATTTATGCTACACTGACATTTAAACGTATTTATTCTTATATTGTTATAAGTTACTTGTATTCACTTAACTGGTTGATTATTAGGCATGCACATTTACAGCATTATAGCTGTTTATAAGTCATTAAAAAAGCCCTCAGTTAAGTGTTATTCTTAAGGTAAGAGGGTAGGGGTTAAGAAGAGTTGGGATTAGAGTTATTTAGATTCTTACTAATGTACAACAGCTTCCTTATATGCTACCAAGTAACAGTAATTAGGAGGTCATTTTGGGAAAGCTGTGGTAGGCAATGATTAAAATCAAACTAACTGTAGTACGAGATTCCTAAGGAAGCAACTCCGCTGCATCCTCCCCTCCCTGGTTTTGATCTGGCTCGCGTTTTATTTCATTTGTTTCTGCTCTCTCATTTAAGTCCAGTTTGCACCAAAGATTCACAACAACACAAAATGGTTGTAGGGAAAGTTGCAGCGGTGCAAACTGGTCCGTCTCAGCTCGACTGAAGCTGGCTGACGGTGTCGCCTGCAACTCAGCTTATCAAGGCACCAGAGGCCAGTTTTAGAAAGTAAGGCACGTCGCTTGGACGTCACCCGTCACTTAAAAGCACAGTGCAGAGCCGGCAATAGAAACACTCACTCTCTGAAATGACCGTGATTGGCTGAAAGTCCTGTCACAGTAGAATATAGAGCCAAGGCGAGGTGCAGAAGTCAAGTGTTCTTTCAGACCACCTGATTTACAATATGCTGAAAGGTTATTATGGAATTTTTGTGTGATGACACCAAAGATAAACTGCCTACCCCAGCTTTAAAGGCCATGTAGTTGGGGAATCAGTGTGCTCCATATGGACCCTAGATTTTTCTTACTTTTCCTTTCCTGAAAAATTCATTAAATCAGTCACACCTGACTGAATAAATGCTCAACTTGTCAGACAGGTATTATTTAATTAATATATCTTTCTAAGTAATCTACAGTGTTTCTTTAGAACCACACAGACCTGATCTAGATCAGGTTTGATCTAGTATTACTAAAGCAGCTCAATAAGGCGTGTTTAACTGTGTAACTGCACCGACCTGATAAGATGAGGGTTCATAAATTCTGTTCTGACTGATCCCAAGATATCATTGTTGCTGTATTCCACCAGGCTCAGCTCCCCAGCATTAAAAATCATGCACACCTAAAACAGAGGGTACAGTTAAATAAAGACACAGTATCATGCAGTATGGTAGGAGAGTCTGAAGCAGGTGACATGACAGGACCTGTAACACAACGTCCTTCAGTAACATGTGCTGTAATCGTTTGCTACTTTTTATTGCGCCAGTGTTTTGCCACTAAACTTTATTGGAAACCCAACAGTCAGATGGATGAAGTCCCACAGCAGCCTTCTTCATAATAACTTCAGTGTCTGCACTCACCGTTTCATTTTCAAAGAAGAACTTCTCGTTTCCCCCTGAACCGGGCCACGGCACCTGAAAGAGACGCAGCAGTGTCAAACTATCGAGTCAGACGTTGGCACGAAGCTCGCTGCAAATTATACAGTTACACAAGGCGAGCAGCCCATCTATATTTATTGTGAGATGAAAACTCATTTTTCAGTGGAACTACTACAAAAGAAAAAGTCCCAACAAAACTTCTTCAATGATGTCTCCAGTCTGAGTTTCCGAATGTATTTTTCAAGGCTTTTTTTCCACCCATATTTTTAAATTCAACTAATCTGTTGTACTGGGATGTAGGCAGACATCTCAAATGAAGATACTTCACACTTGAGCAGATAATATTAAGACTAAAAATCACTCAAATTAACTGAGAGGGTATTTTTCTTGGTGATTTAGGTAATGTAACGCTTCAAGTTCTACCTCGCTCAGCTTATTCGTCAGCAGGTCTCCCAGCAGAAGAGTATCAGAGGTGTGAGCCACCAGGAAGCGGTCTTTGCCCATGATTTTGACTTCTTCTATCTCATAGCCGTAATAGGACTTTAGGACCACCCGGGTTCCTGTAGAGAGGTTCCTCACTATCACCTGGAAGAGGGAAAAAAAAAGGAGGAAGCAAAATGGAGGAGACGAAAAAAGGATAAAATGAGACACATGAAATTTAATTCTTCATCATTTCATTTGTGTTTTGCAATAATAAAAAGTGAAACTTAATAACTTGATGCGTCAGCACAATAAAACTAAACTGACCCATTTCCTTACAGTTGATTTACAGACGAATGAACTTATGATTCATCGGCTCCTTAGAACACCTGTGAGTTCAACTCAGTTATAACTCAGATAATGTTTATTTACTTAAAGCACAGCAGAGCTTAATTTTCTTTTTTTTCCCCCCTGGTTGTGTCTGTCTGTACCTGGCTCAGGCCAACATAAGTCATCTCAAACTTGTTCTTGTAGATTGTTCTCCGCAGGCAGCAATCAAACAGCTCCACTCCTCCACACAGTGTTCCCTGTCAAGAAACATCCCCCCAAAAATTCATGTTTTGTTTTTTTTTTATTTGAAGGTCATAGCTGATGAACTAAAGTGAAGATACAAGATTTTAGAGCATGAGGACGCTGTTTAATATGAAACTGATATCAGTCTAAAACCAGGTTCCATGATAGACCTGAAAGACAATTTTCCATGCATGCACATGAACTAGAACCACTGCTGCAAATCTTCACTGAGGAAGTGACAAGCAAAAGGCAAACTATGTGCGATGTGATAGATAAGGTATTTACAGCACAGAGGCGTGATCCGTCTTTCTTCCAGGCCAAGCTGGTGATGGTGTAAAGGTTGAGAATCTCTTTAGGTTTGGCTTCATCCCACACACCTCGCCTGGGAGCCCAGTTGAACACCCGCAGTCTAAGTGAAACATCAAGAAGAGAGAAGACTTGATGAAATCTCTTTGAGTGATCTGAGATACTAAAAGCCATTACCACCACTTCACACACATCACTAATGTAAAAGGTACCGGTCCACTTATTTTAAATCACTTGCTCTTGTATAGCAAGACCGTAGTTTCCCAGAGAGTTAGTAATTATATCAATGAGACCTTTCTGTCTAGCAACTGAGAGACCACACTGACCGGTCGTAACTGCCAAACACGACCGACTGCCCGCTGGGGCTGGTGGCAGCCACAGTGAACTCCTTCTCTGTCTTTTCACGGGTGTAGTCAAAGGTCTGCAGAATGTGACCCTCTCTGCTGTAGGCCACCACCTTCTTGTCGCAGCCGCCCACCACGATGCTGTTTGCACCCCAGGCCAGAGCGTAGGGGGGACACGGGTGCATCAGCAGCTTACCCTGCGTGAGAGTGTGTCAGCATGTGAGAGGCAGTGCGGACTGTTAGACAGAACATGTAAAAATAAATGTTAGCTGTAATGAACTGAAGAGGCTGTGAGTACCTGAGACTCCCCTGAACCTTCGTCATCGAAGAAGTAACGCACGACCGTCCCATCAGCGTGACCAGACAGGATGCCTTTACCGGAAACACTGACGCAGAACAGAAAAATAATTCTGACTAAGAGCACCACAGAAGAAGAAGATAAACAAATATATATATGACTTGGCATTTCTAGAGGGACTTGATTAGTCAACAGCGACTTTTCTTCAATTTCCCCACTGCACCGGTGGTTTGTTTGGGAACAACAAACCAGCAGCGCAACTAACACTAACTATTGATCGTAATTAGACATGAATATGCATTTACTTGGATGCCAGTGAGATGACACAGGACTCGGTGCCGTAGATGGTTGACGACTTGTTTGTCTGAGTATTAGCGAGACGAACCTATGGAAAGAGGAAATTTTTTAAGAACTTTTATTTAAAGATACAATCTGTCATCAATAATTTGACCGCCCCAAACTAATATTATTTATTTTTTACTTATATTACTTGGAACAAGGCAGTTTGCAATTATTGTGTCTGTCTGGTAAAATTCTAAATTTGTCTATTTCTGCATAACAGCATAGCAAGAAATTATTCTGGGCTTAAAAAATGTAAAACTTAACAAGGTTAGATAAACCTCTGATGCAGAAATTAGACCCAAAAGTAAAAGTTCAGACACTACTACAAGCACTCCTGCTGTGTCTGCTATACTGCTAATATACCTGCAATACTCTTACTAATTATAACACATAAACAAAATGCATATAAACTGTCACATTAACATAATAGCTCCTGTGTCTGACAAGGGGAACACAATATGCAGACTTACCTTGCCATCCACTAACCCATAAACAATCGCATGCTCTGCTGGCCAAAGCAAACATGTCACAGCACTCTGCAATACAGTAGAGATAATGTTGCATTACAGTGATGGCAGAGTGTGGGAAATTCAAACTTTCCACTGGGAAAAGTAGCTTTTCTGAAATGTAAAAGCAATTAAATTCATCACTGTAAGTGGGAAACCCCCAAGTAAAGATGTCCTTATCAATGACTTCCAAAAATATGCATATTGTGTAGGACATATTAACTTAATGTCCAAAATTGGCAATTATGTTTTAAACTACACAAGTTTAAAGTGTCTACTTGAGTGTTCTTACCATCTGGACGAATTTGTGGCAAATGGCTTTCTTGTCCCCCCTAAGAGAGATAATAGCACCGATAAAAGTCTGTTTGCATGCAACAGCATTCGTATCAAAATCAAGTTCAAAATGAGGGATGAAATTAGCCGAAGAACATTACCAATCCTCTCCAATTCTGTACACAAAGATGATGTTGTCGGACTGGCCGATGGCGATTTTGGTGGAGTCCGGTGAGAACACCATGTCATTGACCACATAGCTCTGTTTTCCATACTGACAAAAGATTATTTTAGATTATTTAAAGCACACAGCCTTTACATCAATAAATAAAACAATCCAACCTGACAAGCCTTTGAAGAACAGTACACAGTAGCAGCAGATGCCGTGCATACAACTTCTCCATTACAGATATTACATAAATTGAAAAGTTGTTGCAAACTTCACACCGTACCATCATTTATGTTACCTAAGTTCATCACTTATAACCAGCACTGGATGCTCGTTAGGATTTTACCCACAAACCTGTTAAGCAGATATGATTCGCCAACCTTTCCTGAAAAATCTTGTCACTACAACTGGCAGAAAACGCCTCAGCAATAGTGCTACCTTTTACTTTTACCTTTATTCTTATAGCAGTATTTATTCTTTGATTGGAACTCCGTTCTGTTTTTGTCACTGAGCTTGTTTTGTTGTTTCTTTCAAAGATTTCTGATTGTTTTTCTACCTGATGGTCTTGAAAATAGAATGATGCATCTCAGAGGGTTCATACCGATGTAAATGTCACATCATGTATAAGTTAAGTATAAGTCTACCTGGCCTCCTGTCTCACCTTGGAGTCTATAGGTTTGGTGGAGAACTTGTCTCTTCTCTCCCCCTGCTCATCATACAGTAGCACCACTCTGTCAACAGTGCAAACAGCAAACTTGTTGTTATTGGGTGCCCAGGCCATGCATGTCACTTTGGCAGCGCCCTCCTGTAAAGACAGGGAAAACAAACAGTCAGCAGTGATAACTAGCCGCTGCCTTAGCCGAGCATCTTTTTGGCCAAATTTCGCTAACCGTCCTAGATACCGTAATGTTCTGTAACTTAAGAGTTTCGTGCCAAACTCCATGAAAGATTTAGTTAATGTAGTTTTTCTGATGATAACAGCTACTTGGGCATACATTTTAAATATGCCCAAATTACTTATAAGCAGTCTTTAGCTCATTTGAGGCGAATTAGCAATAACGACACTTTTTTTTCTAACAAGCAAGTCAACGCACCGCGGTTGCTAGCAAGCAAAGTACGGTAACGTTAACTGTAAAAGTCTGTGACGTGACTTAATAAGCGAGGGCAGCAAAGTCACTTAAATGCCGAAGAGACAAAGGGAAGTTAAAGCTTTGTTTCAGATATCAAGTAGTTTTATTAGCTCATTAATGTTACATATCCACACTTGTAACTGATGCTGCTCGCGAGCATCAGCTAGCATGAGCTAACCTGTTACTGAACTTACCTGGGGCGTTAATAAAGTCTTCAGATGCTTCAGTTGCATTTTGGAAAGTCTTTAGGAAGCTCGAGTAAGGGAAGAATGTAACTGGTGGAGAAATAAAGCTTAACTTTTAGATTATGTTCATCTTGATAACCAGCTACAAGGTAGCAGCTAGCAGGGAGGACATCTTTGAAGTAAACATAACGGTGATCTCCTTAGTTACCGTTGAGGCGGGGTCTCGTGGTGCTTTTAAGACTATAGGAAATGATTGTGATACATCCTTTCAGCAATGCAAATTCAGGTATCCATATATGCCAGGACTATCATTTTAATTGATTGAATAATAGCTGTACTCGACAATTCATAAATATATATAGGCGTATGTGTATTGAAGACTGCGCGAGAGCGTATACAGTACGTAAATTATTAATCTTCTAACGGTTTCGTTTCTCAAAAGTTCTGTGATATAGCAGCATGGAATATCATAGTTTAATTATTTTTGCCATTTTACAGACATGGAAACAGTCACAATTGAAAAAGAAAAAGACTCTGGAGATGCCGGGGATTGAACCCGGGGCCTCATACATGCAAAGCATGCGCTCTACCACTGAGCTACATCCCCT
>JAPZDX010000010.1:22308172-22320776 GCA_029783625.1 Naso annulatus | reverse complement strand
ACAGAGGAAACAAGGAACTTTGGCTTTGCAGTTTTGTGACTTACATCTAAAATATTCTATCAGTAGGATCCTTAACATTAATTCCTAACTTTTGAAACAGTAGCTGACAAAACTAATAAAACAAAGATCACAAGATCGCTGTGTAACTGTTCTTGGAAGTGCAGATGTTCAAACTGTCACTTTTCTGACCACTTTCAGGACCTCTCATCCATTTTGGCTCAGAAATTGAGACTGAGAGTTCATTGTTAAACTTTGAAAATGTCGTTGACAGAAAATCTCACCTCAAGTTCCAGTTAGTCATGATGTTTGGATCGACAAAGATACTCAGTTTACAGTGCTTTAACTCAGAGAAAAGCAATGATTTCTCCCATTAAAAAAGGCTGGAACCAATAAAAAATTTTTTTTATGACATGAATAATTCATTTTTTTTGTTTTTAAATAGTTGCAGATACAGAAGATCAGCTAATTGAATCAATCTTGTGTTTCTGTTGTGTTTTTCTCTCAGTGCCGAGGTGGACACAGACCAGAGGGCAGCATATTTCCGTCAGGCAGAGAACGGCATGTACATCAGAATGGCCCTGCTGGCCACCGTACTGGGCAGATAGATCCATGTGCTGCAAACATGTAGCATAAACTGTCAAACCTTTAGATTATTAAGTATGAGATACTACTATTTTCATTCCTGAAATCTTTGGATTTTCCTATTTCCAGTCCTGAAGGGAGTGTTAGTAAAGTTAAATATAGTATGACTTAAAGTGAGTCTTAGTTTATTCAATTCTGTATCCTGCTGTAACATGATGCTGCTTTTATTCAGTTCATCACACCACCACGTTTTTCTTTTCATCCACCTGTGAGATGGCTGTATGTCATGATGTGAACTGTCTTTTTAATATTCTGAAACCTGCTTAACATTCCCATCAAACTGCTTCAGAGCTAATAATACAGTATATGCTCTATTAGGACCAGTTTAATGTTTTTGTTTGTTTGTGATGGTTAACAGACCATCAGTGTTTGTGCATCAGTGAGGAAAGTGAGGACTCCTTGAAAGAAAAAAAAAAAGGGAGATGGGCATTAAAATTATTACATTGATGGTACTTTGATTTGTTATGTCCATGATATAAATGTTTTGGTTTCTGGGTGAAATGTGCAGCAGCTGTGCACAGCTGTTCATTGGTGCATTTAAAGGGACCTGTTTGGATAATAAAAGGGAGAAAAGATAAAAAATGATCTCCAGCAGATTTGTGTAAATCATTCTATTCAGGCCAAGAAAGATTCCAGTTACATTTACTGCACAAAAAAAACTTTTGTCTCCTGAGTCATTTCCTTTGTGTTGCCCTGTAGGATTTACTGAAAATAAATATTTTCATAGTCTTAGGGTTTTAGGGGTGTTTGCTACAGCTGTCATTGATTTCTTAGTTTTTTCAAATGGGAATTCATGTCTTTCAAGTGTTGGTGAATGTCCCTGTACCATGTAGAGAAATAAAAAAGTTTTGCAGCCATGTCATTTATCTGCATAAAGGAACACACTTAAAACTGTGGCACACAACTGGCACAATGTAAGTAACTTTATTAACTCTAAGCAAATCAAATATGTGTTACTAAATCTTTGTTGTTACATTCCATGGCAACACACTACATAGGAGGATTGTGTTCAGGTGTAAAGCAAATGTAAATAGGTAGTGTAACATTACCTTTCATCGGAATTCTGATAATTTACTTGTTCAAATATCACAATTTTCTGTTTTGTTTTGTGTTTTGCATATTATGCACCTCACTTTGCCTTTGCCACATGCCTTCATTTAACTTTGCATTAAGGTGTATCATGCTTTTAAAGTTATGTGATGCCATCTAATTCAAATTGTAAAAATACTTGCTTTGAAGACAAAGAGCACAACTGACCCCGTTCAACAGATGCATTTTATTATTATATTATTATATAGAGATTTTATATAGATTTTAGTGTTGAAAATGCTTTTGTCCACTCGACTGCAAAGTACTCATGACTGTAATACTTAGTGATAGAGATAAAAAGTAAAGAAAAAAAACTCCCAACTGAGGTTTTGTTGCTCTTTGAAACTTGTAGTTTGAAAAAAATAAAATAATCTTAAGGCAATTCACTAGCTTTTTCTACAGCTGTTGTCACAAGTAATGTAACTTCATCCACTAGTTTTAAAAATGCTGCATTCAAAAGCTTTCAGAAAAATTAAACTTCAATCCAATTCCCAAGGGTGCAGGGATGACTCAGCAGTGTATAATTTTGAGGCGACATGGAATAAAACAACAGGAACATATAAATGAAGTTTGGCAGGTTTGTGACACTGGAGTTGAGAAGATGTTTAAATGTCAGACTTAAGTGTCTTAAAGCTATGATATTCTTGTGAAAGAACGTCTAAATTGTTTTATTCGTTATTCTTTTAAAATTTCTATGGATATTTCCGGATGCATAGTTTAATTTCCTCCTGAAACCTCTGAGATGTACAGCTTTCAGTAAATAATTCGCCTAAAACTCTGTTTTACCATTTTGAATGTTGTTTTTTCCACTGTATTCTTAAACTTCTGCTTATGATAATTTGTGAAATAATACGCCTAATTATCTAATTTTGTTGTTATTTGATATTATTGTTAAAAAGTTGATTTTAGACGAAACCTTGAAAGCAACATCCTTCATCATTTCCTGGAAGGAGAAATTAGCCAATCACAGCGCATGTCCTCTGGCAACGAGAGCTACACGAAGAAGCGACCCGGCGGCTACTTCAGGCTATTCCCTCTCTGTTAACGAGCTAATAACAACCTTTAAAGTGGGAGTTAAGACAATAAACCGGATGCCTCTATGATCCAGCCAATCTTACAGCGACATATACAGTGTTCAGTTTGCACAAGGTAAGGCATTTCGGCTGCAGTAAATCAACTAGCATGATGTTAGCTAGCCGTGCATCACGCTCACGGTTCGCCGAACTTCATTCAAAAATCTGTCAATTTTAGGGTGACGTGCATCTCAACAAAAGCGGCGTAATTGTAACCCCGAACACCCATGAAAATAAATCCAAATCTTATATGAAACGTTAAGATGCACATTCACGTCGGATACACGTCAAAAGCCTTTGATAAATGTATTTTAAGACGTCTTAACGTTTACGTTTCATTATAAAAATCGGAGGGCGGTGGCAGCGAACAGTTGGGACCGACTGTTACGGAGGATTTGATTCTCTGGAAATTATGGATGTGTTTGGTGTAACGTTATACAGTCAGTAGTGTACGCTTTACACTTAGATTTTGCACGGAAAATATTTAGCCAATTTTCACGACGTAACGCTAAATGCTGCTTAATGGAGGCAAGGATATCGTTAACTTGCGTTAAATTGCTAGAATTGTAATGCAGTTTGGTGTTTTCTCGTTTAGCGGTTTCGGGGCTAAGTTACTCCTAGCTAGCGAGTAGCTCAATGAATCGGCCCAAGAGTACTATTTGACATTTTAATTGTTTTATTTAGGAAGTGTTAGCTCAATAAAACAGTTAGTGGTGAGCTGTCACATGTATCTTTATTGTTAACCAGGTTGTCTAACAGCTAACGTTGGGTACCTGTAAACACCGGGGCCAACATGACAGTTTCGTTTGGATAATTGAGAAGCCGTAAAGAAATTGCTTAGAACAGGTGTTGTTAAGTTAAATTCCTTAATGTTACCTCCAACATGAATTTATGAATGACGGAATTCAAATTAAAAACTATTTCTCCATGTGCGGGGAGATTAGCAAAGGATTAACGTCAGGGCTCCACAAGGACGAACAGACGACAATCACGCGGCATTCCTTCTTTCGTCATACCGGACCGTTATCCCAAAATGAGCCGTTATTTCCCCAGACCAACGTGTCTGTTCGATCATTGCAGTATCAAGCCACATATTCTGTGAGTAAGGCCTGGTATAGTTACCTAATTATGGAAATGGACACCTTGTTTTGCATTGAAGCTGCTCTCCCACAGTTACTGTTTAGAAATCTTCCTATTAGCTTGCTAGAAGCCAGAGCTTGATGTTTCCTACATCTGCACAGAAAGTAGTTCTGTGAGTCAGATGTCTCACTCAGGTTTAGTTTTTGTTTTGTTTTGTTTTTTTTAAACTCTAACATTGCATCAAATGAACGTGCCAGACCCTTGGATTGTATAGAAATTGGATATATATCTAGTTTATAGTGCCCACACAGTCAACAGCATGAAATGTTTTAAAATAAGTCAGTATCATGATATATTAACACGAGATGAATTAAACCTTTTTCTGATGTTGTGTCGAACCCAAAGGCTGTACAGCAGACAGGTGTCTTTCTGCATATTAGCAAATGGAATGCAAGGAGAACAGGACTGGTGCCTTTCTTACGTTGTACTGGACACCTTTGACTATAAACAAAGGCAGAGTTACATTAGTTCGAGTTAGAGTCAAGCAGAGTGATGAAGGCAGGATTTTTTTCTCCTCCAGTTCATCTCCACCATACTATAGCATGCACTTCTGTATAGACAGTTCCTAACAAAGCAGTGGTAGTTATTTGATTTGCCTTCGTGAAGCGAGAAGAAATCCATTGATATGTCAAACACCCAAAACAGAAATTTACCTCAGTTTCATCCACACTTCCCCTCTCTGTTTGTTTGGCAGCTAATTAGTTCTAAGTATGTTTCTTAACAGACTTTCCTGTAGCATGCAACATGTATAGAAGGTGATGTAGCAAAAACAGTTATGATTAACCAGTGCAACTTCTTAATCACATAATAAAGAGAGACAGGGTAAAGGGGTTGACTGTAGTCTCCAGATTTTTGAGGCCTTAGTACATGTATACAGTATATACTGCCGTGTCATTTATAGTATGTATTATCTCACTGGCTGTAAATTGGCCTTGTCTTGGTTTCAGCTCACTTATATTTCCACATTTGTAGGAAACATTAAAGGAGGGTTTAAAACCTGTATATTCAATATAAATTTATATTGAAGATGAGGGCTGCAACTACCATATTCGCAGTATCAGTTAATCTGCTGATTTCTTCATGAGTGATCTATGAACTGTTCAGTCAAAATGTCCAAAAAAAAAAAAAAGTGATGTGATGTCTTCAGAACGCGTCTTTGTCCAACAAGCAGTCAGAAACTTAAAGAGCCTTCAGCTACTTGCATAAAAGACGCAGAAAAGCTGCAAATTCACTCCTCTAAGAAGCTGGAACAAAGAGCTGACAACTTATGCCTTTTAATTGTCAGATTTGATAAACTGGACAGTTCGGCTTGTGTTTGTCAGGTTCGTTTGGACATAATTTAACTGAGTACTGAAAACTGAGCTGTTTTGTAAGGAGCTTTAGGGTCCGCTTGGCCTTTTGCTGTTGTAGTTACACAGTTTACATGTCACACACCTTAGACAGATGATGTTATTCTTACCAGTACAGAGAGTTATATTTAAGATTACCAGTGTTACAGTCTATCTTAAGAATCTTCACTGAGAAAGAATTTTCCTGGGAGCTGCTGCCCTCTGCTTTGGCACGATTTTTATCAATTTGTGGATTTTTGACAAGCACTTTTGTCTGAAGCTCAAAAAAAAGGCCTTGTTGTACCGACATAAAAGAAGACGTCGATGTCTTGATGAGTTATTTTCTAATAATAGTCTTTCAAAAGGATAGTGTGAAAATCTAAATATGGACCTTGGGAGTAAAGTCGATTTGTGTCTGTGCCCAAAATGCTGGTTGATTTTGGTTTTGAATATTTTTGGATCTGCCATACCATCACAGCATCTTTGTTGCAGATGTTTTTGTTAAAACAGTGTTCTTTTACACTGATTTTGATAAACTGGCTAAATGAATCTTCTTCTTTGCGTTTCTTTGTGATGTGTCGGTTCTCTGCCATATTATGTTTTGCAAGAGAAAAGTGATGCTGAACAGATACCGTGTTGAGTGTGTTTAAGTGTGTGTTTGTATGGGTGTATTTGTGAATTTGTGTTTTTTCAGCAGGATTTTTGAGATGTTTCTGTTTCCCAGGTTAGTGTTATGCTGTATGTGAGCAAGCTTAAACTTTGACTCTTACCATTTTAATCTATAAAACTACATAGTGATTATAAAGAAATCATGATTAATTAAGAATATGCAGGACAAACCAGTATATATATCAGTTTTACTACTTTAAGTTCCTCCTAAATACATGCCAACAAGTACTTTGATTCCCTCATGTGCTGCCGCTGTATCTCAGATGACAGCGTGCTGAATAGTGGTTAAATTTAGATAAACATCAGCACTTAAAAAAAACTTGAATACAAAGGAGTAAAAGTCAGATGGCTGGAAAGGAGGACAAAATATCCGTGTGTATGTGTCTCGTCTTATCTGTCTCGTAGTTAAATTGGCTGAACTGAAGCTGGTGTGTTTATGGTTCATTGCTGTCGGCCCTGTTAGCGTGATAAATGAGAGCCATTTGCATGCACAAAAGCACGGCAGCTTTTTTAGTCTGCAGCACGATGACTGCAGTCAGCTAATTCACCTAATAGACCCAGATCAGTGATACTCAATCGATCGCTTCAGAATGAGCTGCGGGGTGGCAGTTTGACCGGCGCAGACCGCCGCTGGCAGGAGGCCAACCGTTTTTTAAAGGTTTATATATAAAGAAAGTGCGTTAAGGTCTCCTCTGTGGACCTGCTCCCTCCTGCCAGACTGCCCGATGGTTTGTGCAGCGTGTTTGGAGAATTTGGAGCATCTACATCAGCTTTCTTGGCTTCAGCAGGCGTGCCATCTGGGCCTGCAGTGTTTCCACTGTTGAGAAAAATAATGGCCTTTTTGATGTCCTATTGTAGGGTTTATTCCTGTAAAGAGCCTGACTAGATTTTTCCTTTGTTGTGTTCACTTCACGCGGTAATTCAGTGTTGTATGCAGTCCAGGGCACACAGATGCTTTCATAGAATAGTTTTAAAATCACATGGCCAGAGCAGCAGCTTGGGCAGTGTGAGGGGAAAATTGGCTTCATTAGAGAGATGACATCATGAAAGATGACGACAGACATTTGAGCCTTCATTGAAAACCTCAGTTGGAGCTTCAAATGTGACAGACTTTCTGCACAACCTAATTGTTCTAATTCAATGAATCATTTGATCTTTAAAACATCAAATGAAAGTGAAAATGTGACACAGTTTACATAAGAAGGAAAAGTTGTTTATCTTTCGTCTGAGAGGTGAAAAACATGTTTGGATGTCTCATGAGGTATTACAAAAATAAGTCAACTTGTTTATCAGAATCTTTTCAGCTTTGTCAGGTGCATGTCTTATTTGTAAATAGAAATTTGTCTTACACTCTTATCAGCCAAACTTGCAGGAAAGTGAGAAGCATGTTTGTTTTGTAATCTGTAATGTTCCTGCAGAAATCCTTTTAGGCAGAGATAATGTTACTTTTAACAATTTTTCTGTATGACACAAATAAATTAGCTTTTTATACCAAAAACTTAAATAAATTTATATATTTATATATATATATATATATATATAGAGAGAGAGAGAGAGAGAGAGAATCTAGTTCAATTTTCAGTTTCATTTTAAACTGCTTTAAATGTATTATTAATTATTAATTAATTTTTTCTCCATAGAGAACACTATGATCTGAAATTACAGACCTTGCATCCCTCATGCGCCTAAATGTGAGATGATATTGATATTTAAAGCTGACATTTTACCAAACTAGGTATCTGAAGAAAGCCTGAATAGTTTACTCAGCAAGAGAATAAAATGGGGCATACTCACAGTACCACCTTTTGTAATAACAAATGCATGGAAGCAGCGTGTAGCTTACTTTTGTTTTCACAACAACAGGCCCTCAACTAATCAAATGAGAGACAACAAAAGCGAAGTTGCTTTCTGTTTTACTGGTGCAGCACTAGAGATAAAAATGTGATCATGGGACTTTTTTCATTAAAAGCACAGAAAGTGAGGAAGGAAGCGCCGCATTCACTGCATGCAGAGGAGTTTCTTCTGAAAGACGCCCTCAGGATACAGATCTTCTTTTAGCAAACTGAAAATAGTCTGGATATGAACAAAGTGTGATACTGTTTGTGGGTTGGCGCCTCACTCACTGTCATTAAATGCCCGTAAATCTCTTTCTAAGTTATTTTTGGTGTCACTGGGCAAAAATTCCATTATAATCTTTCAGCATGTTGTAATTCAGGTGGTCTGAAAGAACACTAGACTTCTGTTCCTCTCCTTGGCTCTGTATTCAGTCTTTTGAAAATGAAGCCCGTGATGGACTCTTTTTGGCCGATCATGGTCATTTCAAATAGTGCGTGTTCCAGTTTGCTGCTCTATGCTGTGTTTCTTAGCAACAGGTGACATCGCTATGAGCTGATTGGCTGCTCTACGATCTGAAACTGGCCTCTGGTAACTTGACAAGCTGCCTTGCAGGCGACACCGTCAGCCGGCTTGAGTCAAGCTGAGACCGACCAGTTTACTCCGCTGCAGATTTCTTTGAAATTGTTTCATCTCGATGCGAATCTTTGGTGCAAACTAGACTTAAAAGAGAAAGCGACAACAAACTAAGAAAACACGAGCTGGATCAAAAACGGGGAGGGAAGTGTGCAGCGGAGTTGCTTCCAATGAAGTCTCTTGCTCCAGCTAGCTTGATTTCTAGACAGAACCTATCCCAACTTTATTGATGTCAGCATTAGGGCTCACAACTTAGTACTGATGTTGGTGGCATCATGTATCCGATTGTTTTGATGTTATGAATAAGTTCAACCCATGTGATGCTGAATTAGTCAACTTGTTGGTAAAAAATCCAATAACGTCACAATTTTTACAAATAACTTACTCTGATAATTCTAATCGGACAATACAAGTACTTTCAAGACTTCACCTATAGTAAGGCTCTGGAATTGTGGGAATTTTTCACAATTTTATGGCATTTTACAAATGAAAATGTGAAATGCATAATCTAACAATAACAGCTCTAGAACCATACCGTCCTCTTCCAATCCAGCTGAAGTCTGTTTTGTCAAACAACCACAAGATATGGCATCGATACTCAGAACCAACAATTACTCGATGAAATAAGGAAAATTGAGGTCTGGATTGATGCTGTTAGTTTACTATTTCTTCTCTGTCATTGACGTGATTATCTGAGATTACAATTTTACTGAGTGATCACTTTATGATGGTTGGCTTAAAAAAACAAAGCCCCTTTTCCACCGTTATACCGTTAGGTGGGGTCACTGTGTGATTTATTATAATTGCAAAGGTCGTCTGATCTCAGTGCTGAATCCTGTCCAAATCTGCTCACTTTATAAAATCCAGAGTAAACAAATCCAAAGCAAATTGCTCACCATATGTCCGAAAACATGTCTCATATTACGTGTTATTATATTATTTCCTCACTTTCAAGGATTCCCTGGATTTGCTGTGCTTTTATCCTGTGTTTAAGTCTAGTGGAGGCTACAGTGAAAAGATGCTTAATGAGAACATTTTGGCCTGGTTTCAGGCTGCTGTGCAGTAAACTGGCAGCCCGCACAGTTTAATATCCTCTGTCTATGCTTTCTCCATCCTATACTGTATAAGAGGCGGCAGTATAGATCTGTGGACACATTTGGTTTGTTGTGGTGTGTGTGTGTGTGCATGTGCATGTGCGAGTCTGTGTGTATGTGTGGGGCTGTCTAGTCAGAGTGTGACCAGGACATTAGCCCTCTCTGACATGGATTCGGCTGGGTAATCTGTGAGATCAGCAAAACGTAATCTTCTTTAGTCAACGACCCGCACAGCATTATTTGTGCAACTGAGTAAGAGTGTGTATGTGTGTGTGCGTGTGTGCGCGCGCGTGTGCGTGTATGTGTGTATGTGTGTGTGTGCAGTAACCACAGTTTAATAGAAATCTCTCTGTATATTGTAATTGCAAAGCATTACTTCCAAGCTATTGAACATTACTGTAGGTCATAACCTCCAGTTATTGAACAATAGTGATTAAGGATGAGATTGAAAGTGTTTATATCTGCGTGTCTGAACACAAGCAGTCCAACAAATCAGGCCAGATCTTTGTAAATGTGGGCTTTCTGTGCAATGAACCAAACTCCTTGGAACACTTCTAAACTCTGTCTTCCTCTTAGCAGTTTAAGGGACTGAGATGACAGGAAACCTGCGTTGTGCACTCGACACTTGTACATTTAAAAACAAAAAACCGACATCTAATTTCATCTGAGAAAAAGCTCTAATTCTGCCCCCTCCCAGACTTAAAGCATGTTTTCTTACATCCTCCTCCTGATGTTTTCCATCTTCCTATTTGTTTTACTCTATAGACTTTGACTAATTAAAGTCAGCAGCTGTCATTTTGAATGTTGCATTAAACAGATTGAAGTTTTGTGCCGTAGCATTAATGCATGTGGAAACATTTGATTGACAAAAAATAAAGGGCCTAAAGTTTCAGTAATCGATTTATTGTTTTGAGTGCTGACAGTTTGCCGATTTAAGCTTCAAAAAATTTATTTTTGCTGCTTTTCTACCTTCTATGTCATTTCAACTGAATATGCATGAATTTTGGACCAGTGGTCAGAAAAACAAGACAATATTGCTTTTTTCTTCTTCTTCTTCTTCTTCTTCTTTTTTTCCCTTTTTTTCAACATTCAGTAGACTAAACATTTGATTAATCGGTGCTAAAAATTCTCAAGGCTTCAGTCTCAGATTAATCATGGATGTGAACCTTGCTGCTCTAGTTTTCATTATTTAAAAAAACCCAGAGTTTAGCATATTCAAAGTGTGAGAAACAAGAACTCATTGCAATACCAGTAAAAGACAACAACATAATTAATTGTAATTAACTGTTTTATATTTCAGTTGCAGAATTACTGCTCTCATGCTTCATGAAGAGGTGCTTTTATCTGTAAGGAACAAGTTTTCAGTGGAGCGCACAGCACACTTGTTAAGTTCGTTTACACTTGAGAAGTGAAGAGGGTTGTCGAGCGCTGGTTAAAATCTTGCTCATGATACAGTTCAGTTGATACTGTAGGCTCATTAGAAACCCCCCCTCAACAGATCCAGTGTGATTGGTTTATATGAGACTTAACATTGTAATCCAGGTCTTTGTTAACAGAAGGAGAAACGGGAAGAAGTCTTCCTCATATCTTGTACAAACGTGTTCCGAGTCTTTGCTTCTTGTCACGGTTGTTCCCGATTGTTTCGAAAGCTTGTCAACTGCTGGAAAGGAGCAAATGATTGTTGTAGCTATAATTAAAGTAATTATCAATGTCCTTAATTCAGTTCAGTCCTTAACTTTTAAGCCTCAGTTCATAGGTCTAGGTATTATTACTGGGTTTCTACTGCTAAAAACACTATTTTGGATCTTTAATTTTCACCAAATGTTGATGTCCTTGGTCCTCTGAATGCATTGAAGCCTAAAGCCTGAGTTCATATGCATCATTCGGCCCTGCAGCACTGTGCAAATTTCTGAAACTCCACACTGTATTGACCAAATGTACCGCAGGTAAACACGATCTACGCTGCTCCTTTGGTACACAACAGCCTGACGTAAACAGAATGTTTCAGGTTGTGTGTTAAACTGAGCTGAATCTTGCAACATACCAACAGGCTTCAGTGTTAAGTATCTCAGCCATCAGGAACATTTACTAACATGTCATCACTTTTTAGATGATTTTTAACTAAATGACAGATACATTTTCCAATAACAGAGGTGAGCCATGGCTGAACCGAACCCCTCCCGCCCCCAGAGGAAGATGTCCACTGCTGGGGAGAGTGTGTACAAGGTGCTAGGCCTGGAGAAAGGAGCGTCAGCCGAGGACATAAAGAAAGCATACAGGTAAGCAGCCTGAACATTCTGTAGCCCGTGTTATTACTCCAGTCAAGCTGTCTCAACTGTTGCTTCACAAAGGATTATTTTCTCCAGAGTAGGCCGGCTGACCACGCTGTAAATATTGCTTTAGGTATTTCCTAAATCCTTTGCTTTAATATGTGTAATCCTGTTCTTGATTGTGTTGGCAAATTCCCCCTCATAAGTGGTCCGATTGCTCAAGTGCTTCTCAGAGACACTCCTCTAATCATCATGTTGCTAGAGAGCATATTTCTGTGTGTGCAAGTTGAGACAAGCTTATATAAAAGCATGTGCTACTAAGCAAATAGACATTTTTATTATTATTTAATTATTCTTTTCAAGTAAGCTGTCAAAAAAGACAGTATTTTCTATTCATAATTTCATTTTAAGGTCTATAAAAGTGTCAAAAAATGCTCAGAAATGCCCTTCAGATGTTCAGCAGTCTAAAACCTGATGATGTTATATTTACAATGATATGAAACATAGGAAAGCAGAAAAGCATTTTATCTAAGTAGAGTTTTGACATTTTCGCTTGATAAATGACTTAAAGGACCATACCAGTTTAACTACATGTTTGTTCTTTGTCAACATCTGCCACACAGGTTAGGTAAACCCTACCCACTTTTTCCAAAATAGCTTTATCTGTGAGATATCGTGTTGATTTACTTTTAGTCCATATTCAATAAATGTTACAGAAAATACCTGAAAATGTGTGACGTTAGTTTAAAAGAACGTCTGTGTCAAAATCCTTCTTCACGCTAATATTCAAGCTAGGAAGGCAGCACTTGTAAGGAACTATTTTTCCAGGC
>JAPZDX010000010.1:22227190-22238981 GCA_029783625.1 Naso annulatus | reverse complement strand
AAGATATGTAAAGGAGGTGCAGGGTAGCTTACATTTAAACAAGCTACATTCCAAAAGGCCTGTGCACTGAACAGTAACTATGCACTTATTAGTTATTAAGTACCTGTACAAACTATGAAATTACACCATTTAAAATCACTAGTCCAAGCTTTTCCTCTGGCCCTAAAGAACAGTTTTAATATCGGTGCATATCAGAGAGCATAGACGCCGATTAGAGGTGTGAATCTTCACAGGCCTCTTGATTTGATTCAATTATGATTCACCTGTCAACGACTCTGGATGCATCTGCAATGTGTTGCATCCTTAATTTTCTAGCCTATATTAATACACAGTGCACATGACTACTTTATCATCAAGTAACACAAACAGTGAGATAAATCTGAACTTCCTTTTTTTTTTGGAAAATGCTTTGAGAAGTTACACATTGTCCGCCACATATTGATTTTTTATTTGTGGAGTTGTGCATCCTCTTCACTCACTCGAGACAGCGCAGCAGTGAGTAGCATGTTCTTACATACTGCGATACAGTGGGTGGCTTCTAGTTTGTCAGCAAAACAAACTAAGAAGAGGAGCATCCTGCTGTCTGAATGTAAACAGGACTTTAGATGTAACGTTGGCAGCTAAGTTGAGGAGAGTTGGAATAAAGGAGGAAGTGAACTTGTGTGTGTGCTGATGTTGAGTTGGTGGTAGCAGCTCAACACGAGTGAAGCCGTTAAACCAGCTGCATTCTAAGTCAAAGACGTAACAGCTTCATGGTAGCACCACTAACAGGACAAGCTAAATTCAGCTAATGGCTTCGCTCATGCTGCGGCCTCTTGATGGACACTTAGATGTTGTGAATATTGACTGGGCATGTTGGTGGAAAAGCGTTACGGTTCGTTTTATACTATGCAGTATATTTTCAATAATGCTGCATCAATGCAGAATCTACCACATTGCAATGCATCGTATGATCAAGAAATTTCCACCCCTCTAACGCTGATTCTGATCTATCTGCAATAGGCCAATATCAGACAATAATAAACCATATATCTGTCTGGCACTAGCAGCAACATACAGATGAAAAGAAATAGATGGCAGCTGCCGGATCCCTCACCAATAACAAAGGCCTCTTTGAAGGTGGTCCCAGTGACATTGTACCATGGTGGTCTGCCAGCGGTGTAGATCGTCCGTTTGTTTGTCCTCAGCAATGGAGGCTCGGTCTTCGACTGGCTCGTGGTCCGTTTTTGTGGCGACAGAGACGGGGTCAGAGGGCAACGAGGGACACAGTTTGGGAGGCCATCCAGAGAATCATCCCCACTCCCACTGCAGTCAAAGACAGGAGGACATCACAAGCCACAGTCAGAGAGCAGCACATTGACTCTTCTCTACAGATTTCGTTCACAGGCCTCTATTTACTGTCCTTAAATTATAAGCCTAATAAACCGAGTCTGATAAACCGCAAAAGGTTAAAACAGAACACTTGTGATTGGTCAGCAAGTTTCTAATAGGCCAGGCTTGATTTGAAGATACAGAGCAGGCAGGCACTGTAACCAAAGAGAGAGCATCAATCATGCCTGATCATATTTTATTTGTGGAATCAAGAACAGTGACTGAAATATGCCAAAAAATATTTTTTCTGCCCTTACTGAAATTCAATTAATACCCAGCGACCATAGTCAACCTTAACTCAGACATAATACTTGAAATGAAAAACTAATATGAAAAGATGTTGCTGAGTAAATCATACATGCTTGAATAAAAGGGATGTATTTGGAGACAATGGATGTGATTCGCTGCCTGCATGCTCACGAGTTCCATTTATTTTTTTAACGAGATGCCATCAGAGATGCCTTGTATGCTCATATTTGGCCCCATGCTGCTGTTCCAATACAGGCATTGAAACGTTCAGTAGTATCTGCAGGTTCCACAGAGCTCATTTTGATTTTGGTCTTAAGAGTCAAAAGAAGGAATTTGGCTGTTAAGACCTGAAAAGAGACTCATACTCAAAAGGCTCAAACTTGATTGGCCAGAACTTGCTCATTTAAAGCCTTTGTTATTGTTTGACTTTGTGAACCTGCAGATGCTCTGTTGTCCCGCGGAGAGATGAGAGAGAGTCTGAGCACTCTGGCGTCTCTCTCTGAACTCTTCTCTCCACTGTGAGGTCTCTGCTGTCGGTGTGGTTGAGGGGGAGGAAGGGAGAACTTGCCAACACTCCCCAGGAAATCACATCGCTGCCCTGGACACAGCAGCGCACAGAGTGGGGCCAGCATTCACATGAGTAAGGCTATCATCACTTGGCTGGGACATTTAATGAACAGAATCCAACAGTCTCACTTGTGGCGGTGAAAAAAAATCAAAGTTATATTAAAACTATGAATACAGCACTTCTATGTTGCTTGCTTGTCCATCGACAAAAACATCTTGTATGTACAACACAGACAAAGGTCAGCTGAAGCACTGACTTACTATAGATCAGATTAAAACTTTTAAGAACAGTCTGAAATACTTCCTTCTTCCCAAAAATATTTCTAATTCTAAAGGTTCTGCATGGTGACCTGGGTGTGCATGTGCAGCTGTAGTAGCTCAGGTGTTAAAGCAGAGAGGACATCACTTGGAACTACTTTGAATTTCTAACTCATAACAGAGGTGTCTTCTTTACTATTTAGAAAAGGTAATGAGAAAGCCTTTGGGAACCTGCTAAGACTTCCCCGAAAATTAAGACAGACCAAAATCTGCTGCAGCACATAAAACCACCAAGTAGGCCCCGACCAACATATCTATTTACCGATATTATCGGTCAATATTGGCCTACTGCAGATATATCGGTATCTATTAGTATCAGCACATTTGTTCTCCGATAAGTGCCGATTTTAAACTGTTTTTTACGGCTGAAAAAAATACCTGGACTAGTGATTTAAAATGGTATAATAACGTAGTTTGTCCAGCAGAGGGCGGTCCCTTATTTAATTGGTAACAATTGAAGTGTCAACTGTTTGGTGCAATGGCATTGTGGTAAAGTTTGTTGGATATCCTGCCTCCATTTCATATCTTTGTCAAACATACCTGATAATTACCACATTTAAACTGTTATAAATAGAATTAAAATGGGGTATCCAAGAAGTCCTTTAAGAGTTTCTTGGAAAAAAAAAAACGCCACTCCGTCTTGCAGTGAAAACAAATATGTTATTTGTTCATGAGCTTAGGCAAACAAAACACAATAATACGTATCGTCCTCACGTCTTCATCAGGTTCTAACAAACACTCATTCTGAATTTTTTTACCAGCCATGGTGACACTCACATTTGCTTCTTTGTGTTGGCAACATAGGGCGCCCAGCAAATACCCAAACACCCGAAGAATATCAGCCAATATATTGGAATTTTTTTACTCCCTAATATCATTATCGGCCCCAAATATCCCATATCAGCTGGGCCCTGCTACATAGTGTGTTTTCTCTGTTATTTTTCATCAGGTAATCAAATAGTAAATACATCCACTTTCAAACAGGCTTTGGGTATATGATAAAATGCAACATTACAGATCTAGGGTCTATTTTCAGCATTCACAATAATTAACTTACATATACCTTGACAGCTATTCGCACATGCAGCTACAGGATGTCCCGATTCACACAACCAAGTCTGCATGGCAGCCAGACACCTGACCCCTCTGCACATCCTCAGTGCTACGTGTTACGAATCAGCAAGCGATAGCCATGACGTAGCATTAGCGTTGTGATAAGGAGGGCAACAACACATACCATCGTCTGGCAAAACCACGCTGATCTTTTGCTAATTATCATTAACATTAGCACATTATTATAGAGCTACAATCATACAAAGGGGTTGTTTCCGAGTCAATTACTATGCCGAATTTACCAGACGACACCAAAATGCTCTAAGACATTGTTGGGTCGCTTATACACGTTCGCCGAAAAGATAATATGTACAATTTAAGAATTTTCCAATGGAGTTTGGCGTGGCGTTCCTTATATTGAAGAGAGGGACCGTTATCAGTGCTGGTGAATCCAAAGAAAGATACACAACGACTGTTGCTAGCAAAAGAACTTCTACCTAATATTTACGACTTGGCAAAGACCACCCTGTTGTTCTTTTATTGTTAATGTTTGTTGAAATGTCCTCTCCTCTTTGTACATCGCTTTTGTGCAATGAAGCCCCGCGAACACAATGCGTGGGTATGCCTGTGGAAGCTAGCCAGTTAGCCGCGTTAACCAGCTCGCATGAGCCGGTTTCACTGCGTTGCTGCCCTGCGGTGCTCTGACTCGTGCCACAGACGTTATTACTTCATGTTTTACCTGTCAGACCTTGACATAGACCTTTCTGCCTCCATTCCTTCATCTGTCTGCTGTTCGTCTGGTTTTCTGTCGCTGCTCGTTGTTTCCATGTCTGCTCGGAGCGGCGCGGAAACCAAACACTGAAAGCGTCATGACGTCAAGAGACGTGGACTGATGCTGCATTTAAAGTAGCCGGAATTTTTTTTGCCCTTTAAAAACCTTCATTGGTTCATAATTCACAATTCGTATGATAATAACAGAAGTTATAGTAGGGCTAGAAGTTCGGTTAAATTAAACAATTAAACATCTAAATAACCGCAGATCAGTTCACCACGTTGTTATTTTGGCAGCATCTGATAGATAAATAGACTTAAATATACACTGACAGGAGTTTATTTAGCTTATACATTTTTTCAGACACTGTTATCCTCAATTTTAACACGATAGCTATGCGGCACAATAAAGAGAAAAGTGAGTTGAAGTTAAAAATGAAATGCTAACATCAAATAGGCTAAAATATTAGGTTTTGGGCTACTATCTTTGCCTCCTCAGCAACAAATTAGCAATAGGCTAGTTTATTATTAATCAGAAAAGGTAGACTACTAGATGTTTTCATCCCTGTGCTTGAAAATTCAGCTTCGTGACATTAAGTGCAACACAAATCTTTATTATAGGCTACGCACAGCGGCTAAACAAGCTGATTAAGATTTATCAAATATAGGTTATGTTTGTCCAATTGGCACTTGAAAGCAGCATTGGCGCGGTGATCATGCGTGATAACGCAAATCCATTGCCTACTAAACCTGGCGTGCTTTTATCTCATAATTTAGGCCTATAGGCTGTTATATTACAAATTCAGGAACTGAACTTAAGGCTATGGCTGATTTTTTTTTTTTTCATTTTATTTTTTAAACAATTTATTCATTGAGCCTAGTCTGTTCTGGAAGGCGTCATATATGTTGATGCTGAGGGGTTTTACATATTATGTATGTCTATAACTAAATACAACTAAGCTACATCTCTAAGTCACTCCTCACAGATTGATACTATAACATCTATTACATGAATTTATGCCCTACGTAGACATATAGGGCCTTAAATAGACCTATGGATCTTTTATCACGCCTTTTATTTATTTACTGTTTGCTGCACAAATAAGCTATGAAAATAATTTTAAACATTTAAACAATTAATCGGAGATAGACCTACTTTTACCTGTACAGGGCACTGTAGTGGCCATGATTCAGGCTAGCTCATGATTTTAGCTCGAGGATTTCTATTTGTTTATTTATTAATTTTTAAACCCTTGGACACAGAGAAATGTGTATGTATTTAGCGTTAGTCTAGATTTCCAACACAGCCCTTAGGCTGTATCTTTTCCACATGGCATAGCTAAGTCTGCTTTTACATCGCTGTCAGTGATGAAAATTAATCTAAGACAAACTGATTTAAAATCTTATTTCGAGAACGGCTCTTATTTGTTTGAATGTATGCAGTATATTATCACAGGCAGTGAAGTGTGACTGACAGCTATGGGCTTTTTGAAAAACGTGTGAGCTCATAATTGTGCAGGAAAGTGAAGCCTACAGGCATTGTTCAACTAAAATGGGTTAATCTATTTAAATTCAAAACGCAAACATCTGTTTCCGAGCTCAAACACACATAGCCTGCAGTTTCTGTGAATGAACTGATTTTGGTTCATGCTTCAGACTGAGCCAGCGGAGGTCCTGCCTGCCTCAGTCACACGCTGCTCGTCCTGTGCACTCGCAGCAGCTGCCGTGTTCAGTGCGCTGCTGTTCCCTGCAGCTGCATGTTCGAGGCTACCACTCCAACCCAATTAAAACCTCCCTCCAAAAACCCGCATGTGGTTTCCTCCTCCTACCTCTCACCACCGCAATGAAGGAATTTATCCGTCTGTTCTGAAGTCTCTCCGCTCACAGAAATGAGGTCTCGGCTGACTTTTGCCCGCGTCGAGTGAACATCAGGGAACGGACCTGTCGATTCTCACCGGCAACTCCCGCAGCATCCTCCAAAAGAAGACAGAAAAATCACCTTTACTTCCGACTCTCTCAGGCGGGACAGCGACTGTATGCAGGCTGCATACATGGATAATAACGCAGCAAATTCGGAGAAATCTCAACTGATACACGAGAAGAATGCGAAAATGTATTCTTTAAAACTACAAAGGTAGGTACAGCTCACGCTTCACATGACTGCAGCTGCATGGAAAATAATGCTGCAGCCCACATGTTAAATATGACATACGATTCAAGAAAATATGCAGGCTAGAAAAAGAAAAGTATTTGGTCACAAGAAGTTTAAAGAAACTGGACAATAAGAAGGTAGCTCGTTTTTTTTGTGTGTGAGTGTGTGTGGAGAAAATAAGCAGTTTGAAGTGCAAAAGTAAATATTTTTTTGCTCTGCAGGATAAACCCCGTGTTGTTGCTGTGGGCTGTTTGTGTAGTGCGGCTCCTGTGTAACGTGTGACAGGAGCAGTTGTCACCGTGGTGCATGTTAAGCAGGCTGCTGCTCTTACGGGCTGTTTTATGTGAATGAACAAATTCATTTCCACGCTTGGCTTGGTTCTGGACAGCCCGTGTGACAAATGGCCCCGGGGCCAGTTCACTGAGCAATGCTAAAAACTCATCATCTGTCATTAGCGAGGCACGAAGAGGCTCCCTGCACGTCCAGCCTGCATGGGACGGAAAGAAACGGAAATAACCGAGATTAATAACACAGTAAACTGTAGATCCAGGGAAGTTTATTATTTTAATGCAACTATATGAAAAAACAGCCAATTTGTCACAGCCTAGGCTATTTTTTTTTAAATAAAAAACAAAGCAGGCCTGTTGTCTTTTGTCTTTTTCTTTACAAAAAAAGTAGGCCTAGGCTATGATTTTGAGAAGATTTGCCTTTTATAGCACAAAAACTGCTCCCTGTTCTGAAAAACGATAGCCTAGAAATTAGCTTGCAAGTCTAACAGCCGATAGGCTACCTTTTAAATCTTAGAGGAAATAGGCAAATAGGCCTAAAATAACGACTACATGTAAAAATAAAAAATTAAAGTCCTATTTATAGGCCTATATATTAAATGTATAGCCTAATTAAAAAGAATCCTAAGGTTTAAATGTAGGCTGTAATCTTGGGCAGGCTTTTCCGACACCAAAATTGGCCTGTTGCGAATCAAAAAGAATTTTTTTTCCTGCACATCAAAGATGCAGCAAACATTGTGCAACAGACTTCAGCTTTAGCTCTGTTAGTTCAATATAAAGCCGGATGCTGCAGAAACACACCTGAAGGGTTTGACCATTCACCTGCTCTGATTTGTAACATTAGAAATGTCGGCCTGTAAAATCATTTCTCAGGCGTTGTTAAAAAACCGTTGTTTCAGACTGCAGGGTGGTTGGAAGTGAATTGATCCCATTGATAAACTCTCTCGCGCTCTCACACCAGCCGTTTCTCACTTTTAGAGCCAATCAGTCCGACAAGGTAAAAGGCTGTGAACTGACAGAAGTGTAATTTTTCATTAAGAGGTTCAACACATTTTTAAATCAGTTTAATCAGGATGTTTTTGCAATTTGGGCCTCTGAAAAATGTTGTCGTGATAAAAATGATTCTTTGGTAATTAAAGAAATGATAATTATGGTTAGAGAGAAGGTGTGTGTGTGTGTGTGTGATAGAGAGAGGCATATGGCACCACATTCGGGATTTCACGCACCATTTGCACTGCGTGCGTTTGTGTGCGTGCATGCATGTGTGTGTGTGTGTGCGTGCGCGCGTATGTGCGCACGTGTGTGTGCGCTTGTTTTATGTGTGTGTGTGTTTACTATGCAATCCTTCGCAGTTTTTCCCAGCTTGCAGCGAAGTGTTTTTATCCTTAGTGGCTGAAGAAGTAGCCCAGCCGAGGCTACTCATACCTTTAAAAGAAAAGTACAACATCATAGAAATTTTGTTTTAGGCCTATAAGAAAAATAGCTAATTTAGGCCTACTTAAGAAAATGTGTGTAAGAATGCTAATTAAGTGTCGGCTACAAAAAGCAAAATAACTCATTCTGCAGAGTTACCCATGTCAGGATAATATAAGTTAGCTGGGTTATATCACCGATGCATTCAGCGTCACTAATGCTGCAGCTGGTAAAGGTGAAGCTGATTTCAAATCCCTTAAATACTGCCAGGCTACGTCATAATTACCAGGTTATGTGTATTTTTCATTAATAATAATATAACTCTGCAGTAATGTTGTGGAACATATTGGAGTAAGAAGCACAGTGAAGTGGAATACAATTGTAAAGTAGGCTAAATTAGAAATACACAAATAAGTATCTGAGTAAATGTACTTAGTTACATTCCAACATTACTGAGGAAACACATCCAGGCCTAAAATGTCCACCCAACCCAACAGGCCTATAACACATTTTCAGAATCTGCAAAATTCAAAGAAAAAACTAGTGAAAAGAGAAAAAGAAAGATAACTATTTTTTGTATTAGCCTACTAATAAACTTCAGCAGAAGACAATGTGTTGTGTCATCCAACAGAAACAGCTCACATGTGCACAGATATGCTGCCTGTAAGCATGAAGATGCATAAAATTAATTTAAACAAATGAAGAAAACAGCAGTTGTTTTTTTTAACCATTCTAATCCCAAATTGCTAAATTTAAATAAAACTTCTTTCCTTTGGTTTCATAGTTGAAGAGAAGGACTTCTCGTTAGCCTCTCATCTCAAAGGCAGTCATGCCTCTCAGCGAGACTTTCTGCTGAGACCTCCTTTGTTAAGGGTTTATAACATGTAATGACTCAGTTAAGTGTCGTTAAAAATGACTCTGGGTGTCGGGTTGTGGAAAAAAGTCTCTTTGCCTTTAAAGTAGCCTAATTCATGGTCAAGTGCAGAGCTAAAATGATTGGTCAACTAATAAAACAGTTAACAGAAAAATGACTGATGACCAATATTTTTAAAAAAATAAATGATCCATTGTTTTTGTCATTCTTATGGAAAAATGCAAAATATTCCCTTGTTACAGCTTCATAACTGTGAGGATTTGTTACTCTAGGGGGCATTTTTGACTGTTTTGAACATTTTACACCGATAATGAAAATAATTATCAGTTGCAGCTATAGTCACATGGTAAGTAGTTTCATTAAAAAAAGTTTCAGGAGTTTTCTTGGAGGTCATTTGTAAGTCATTAATAAAGGGGTTCTTATTAATCCACCAAGTCTGCACTTGTATATGTCAACACGTTGGTCCAGATGCCCAGTTCACAATTTTGCTTTAAAATGTACTTAAATGATTGCTGCACTTCTACATTACAAAAGAAAAATCCATGTCATGCTGAAGGAGGAAAAACACTGGCAAAAACATGGCAACCCAAATTTTGTTGTTATTAACTCATACCTGATCTATAAAGCATTGGTAAATGGTTTATTAACAATCAATTAATCCATTAGTTACAATTCACAAAAGCTAGTAAAGGTCACCTTTCCAGAAATTAATAATATAATAACATTATTTTAACAAACCAATATAAGCACATGGTCACACTTTAGCAAGTGCTCCACTCATTTTCTATTCAGATTTTGGTTGAATGTTACTTCATTTAAATTAAGTCTGCTTAAGTACTCTACTAAAACCCTAAAATACTTTTTATTTTTCTTGCATAATTCCATATTATGCCTCCTCATACTTCTGCATTACAGTTAAGAAGGAAATATTGTACTTTTTCTGCACAATACTTAATGTACAAAACATATTGATGCCTTTGTATCATGTTTTATGATTCATAATGTTATGTTTTTTTTCAAAATGCTCATCTATTCCCATTACAGATTACACCAGTCAATGTAAACGATAACAGCAGACAGAACTGATCCAGTTACAGAAATAATGTTTAACTCAGCATATTTTTAAAACCAACTTCAATAACAGCTGACATGACCATGACTGCTGCAAAAAAGCCGAGTCAGGTTGAGTATTAGGCCACGAAATCCTGTCTCTGCAAGTGCCAAAAAAAACGCAAAAACAAGATCATCATCATCTTTACTTTGATATGTCTGTTAGAGCAACTGGACCAACAATGACACCTCCAAAGACAAAGCACTGCACATTTTTGCTCTGCAGCATCTTTTTCTCCCTGCTGGCATTATTGCAGCAAATATTGTGCGACACGCTGATATCACAAACTGCAGCTGAACTTAAATGCTCAATGGCTATTTTTTTTTTTTTTTTTTCCTTTTCAGTGGACAGCTTTTCTGAAGTCACTTCATAGCGTACAATTTCACAGATCACTGAATATTCCCTCAGGTCTGTGCACTGTTGATGCCAAGTGTCAGATACAGAGTCAACAGACTCTACACCTGCCCTGTGGGATATTGACAAACAGATGAACCCTAATATAGCAAATATATACATGTATTTATTTATTTTTATATATGAATATTATAGCAGACACAGCATGTGCTAGGTGTTGCCAAACAACAACTTACTGCAGCGGCTAAAACAAATTTAATGTAGTGTTTCATAGATACTGCTTTAGTCAGGATGACTGTTGCACAATCATTCAAACCACTGATTACTTCGTTAGACCTTTAAGATGAAATATGAACCCTAAGGCAATAACAACAAATGTAAAGCTCTTTTTTACAGCTGGATTGCTTACTGAAGAGGTTTATTCAGCAGTTCACACTAACTGTAAATCAGCAGATAAGCATTTAATGTGAAGCATGATTTCTGAAGAGTGCAAACACCCGATGGTCAATAAGAATATTTTCTTGTTTTGTTGAACGTTTTTGGCATCATTAAAGCAATTTAATATGTTCCCAAACTGGGATTACAGATAACACATTTATCAGGCAGACAATAAAGCCCAAACAGGTCTTTCAATAAGTGAGGAAAAAGGGCAGCACACCTGAGGGCTTAAAAAAGAAAGAAAGAAAGAAAGAAAAAATCAATAAGCAGAGAATTTGTCCTGACCTGATCAACAGCCTTTATATTATGTCTTAATATATGCATTGGCATTTCACAGTTCCTCTACTTTTTTGTCCAACAGCATTAAAGCATCTTTTTTATTATTATTATTATTATGAATTTATTTTGTTGTGGTGGAACTGTAAACAAGAAAACATTATTTTCATTCTTCGTGCAGGTGAAATCTGACTAGTTGAATGGTGTTTGTCTATATTCCACACGTAGGGGTGGGGAATCTTTTCCCTATTAAGTGCCATTTGAATTTTAATAACATCCTTCAAGGGGCCAAGTTAAATTACTGAACAAATATATCACACTCATTTGATGGCTGGGACTGCTTCTCTGGAGGTGATGACAATGATGATGATGTTCACAGCTTGTTTTTAGGTTTTAGAGTCTTGGAACCAAGTCTTTCTTAGTCCCTAGAACCTGAAGCATCCCCTTTGACGTCAGCATGTTAGCATCGTCACTGAGCATATTAGCATTAGCATGCTGGCGTTACATAAGCACAAAGCACTAGGCCTACTGTCCCTAAGTGCTTCCTTCAAAGTAGC
>JAPZDX010000010.1:22181370-22194720 GCA_029783625.1 Naso annulatus | reverse complement strand
GTGTGATAAGCCAATATCGGCTGATAATATCGGCAAACCAGTATATCGGTCAGGCCCTACTGTGAGCAGTATTTTTTTTCTCCCAGGATGACAAAGGTATGTCTAGCTCAGTTCTGAGCTTTCTCAGTTCTCAGTTCAATTAGAATCAGACCAGGACAGGTGCTCTGACTATCGTCATAATGTATATGTGACATATATTTAAAATGTGGTTACTAAGCAGCCAAAGCACAACAACAACAAGATGAACAAGGGAATTTAAGTCTGTGCAAAGCAGTTACTGGTGGAAGTGATGAGGCAGTGCATGGTGGTGAGTGGTGATAGACTTCCTGCTTGAAAAACTGTACCTTTGCTTCCTCTGAGACTTTTCCTCTCTTGGTCAGGTTCTGGTTCTGTGTGGGTGATATCACTGTTTTCCCCTGGCTGCGAGCCTGACTCATCATTGGGATGATTGAGCACTTCTTTTGCCAGAATGTGCAGGTATTTCAACGCCCTGGAGAAACATTTTCGACAAATTTTCAGAAGAAAACTACTACTTCTGGAGCAGTGCTGAAGATCCCTGAGGCTGCTGGATGTTTACCCAAAGTCTTTAAGTTCTGTAGCGCAATATAAAAAACAAATGGATGATAGAGGTGTAAACACAACTAACTCCACACCAATGTAATGACAAAGTCTGTGTAACTTACGCTTTAGCAGCACTTCTCCTGCGGCGGCCCCCTGGTTGGGTCTCCTCCTCGGGTTCAGGTTCCCCTTGAGCCTCCTTACATGCTGCTTCTGTAGCTGATTCCTCTTCAAGTTTGGGTTTCTTCCTGTTATACTTTCGCTTTGGTTTCTCGTTTTCCTGCTGCACATTATTTACAACTCCATCCTTCTCAGTTCCATCAGTGATGGGAGTTTTTCTGGCAGGAGTTTTTTTGGAGGGAGTCCTTTTTGTTGGGGTCCTCTTAGCTCTACCCACATTTTTGGGAGTTCTCTTTGCGGTTTTTCCATCAGACTCTTGAGCGGTCTCATCAATTGCTTCTATTTCCCCATCTGCAGTCTGTTGTGTAGATTTCTCAGCTTTTCCACTCCTTTCTGGAGTCTGTCTCGAAGCAGCTCCTCTTCTCCTTCCTGAGGTCTTTTGAGGTGTTTTTTGTTGAACACTTTGGAAATTGGGCATATCGAAAGTTTCATAATCAGAATATTTTGAATTTTTCTTCCGCTGTCTTCCTCTGGAAGATGGTGATAATTCATCACACTCCTCCAGTGGCTTTTCTTGCCCTGTGAGGAGAGTGATGTTATTACTTCAAGTGTGGAGTACAAACTATAAACGGAAATTGGTTCAACAAAGTAAACAGAACAAATGTAGTGAATGAGTTAACATGACAGTTTTAATTCAATGGGACTAATTCAGATTTCCCTGGCACCATACTATCATACAGGAGCTAGACTGCTCCTTGGCGTGCTCCTCTGTAACTGACCAGAGTACCAACAACCCGTAACCTTAGTTCATGTTGCTATAGTACACTAACATTAATGCTGTAGCAACCTTAACAGGGTACAAATTTGTTGACTTGTACTGACTAATGACTTCCCCCCTTAGATAAGACAGGGAGTGACTAAATGAATTTCAATGTAACAGCTGGTACTGAAAACCTTCTCCGGAGTCAGCGGGATCCATTGGTTCTAAGTTTCTTGTGCTGTGGTTTTCAGAAGCCTCTTCATGTGTGGAACATGTTCCTTCTTACTCCATCCTTGCTGCTGCACAAAAAAAGGAAAAAGACATTCAGATTTTCAGCATTCATTAACCTTTTAAAACCACCCTGGAATATTTGCAAAATATTACTTCAGAAAATATGGTACACACAAAACTTTTCATATTAGATAATATATACAGCAACTGTGCACACAGTAATAGTTCATAATACCTGTGTTTCCTCTTTTAGTTTGGTCTGGACTGAAAGCTGACAGTAACAATCAAAGCCTGTAATGATAGTAAGCAATATAACTTAAGACGCCTTTGCTACTGATATTATTTTTTTAAACATATTTACTGTTTTGACATTGTTCGGGATAAATACTACGGAAGCATGGATTCATGGGACCAGGAAGCACCTCGATACCACGTTGTCCGAGACAGACACACCAAACCTCATTCAAGATAGTGACAATCTTATGCTAACTTCGCTGCTAGCAACTGTACACTGGTAAAACTACATAGACGTAATGATTTTGAGCCACACATCGATTCGGTACTTTTTTCAAAATTATTTACACCACGTATTGAGTTATTTAAGTGACACACATTTGTTGCTAGTTTGTTTTCGCAGTGACTCACATCTTATCCTGGTCACGCAATTAAGCTAACACCGCACAGCTAACGCTAACAGGCTAAAGAAGCAACGTTAGATCAATTTACACTGTAGTAACAAAGTAACTTGTATTATTTTTTGTTAAACATGTCGGAGTATAACCGACACATGTGGTCAAGAATACCATGATCACCATTAAATACTCACCCTGCAATTCTTTGAGGCTTCCTTCCCGGTGGCGAAGGCTGAAACGCCTCGTACCGAATCCGGGAAGCCTGAGTCTGGTCACTCGGGATCGAATCCCAAACTCCACTATCTGCAAGGACACTCTGAAAGATCAACGCACATAACCGATATATAAATATTGTCGTTATTCTTTCTCGGACAGCAAAACAGAAACATCAACAGCGGTGTTTCAACTGAGACAACTTGGTAAAACCACATTCCGCCTCTATGACACCGCCATGTTACTGTACAGACACAGCGATAACACCGCCCCCTATCAGCAGAACGTGGAATGACACCCATTTAACGACTGTAGCGACACTGCAAACACCAACAAATTCACTTTTTCAGCCTTATTTTATGACATCAGTTCTCTTCAATTAGGTGACTTGTTTTCAGCTACCTGGCCATTTGCACTATTTTATGCGTACTGTATGTATCGTGCTGTGTTAAGTGCATTGTGTGCAGGGCAAGTAGGTGGAAGGCCTACTTAAAACAAATTTTGGCTTTGATTTAATTAGTCAAAAACCCTTGAACTAGTTTATGAACTGAATCAAATATGAAGTTTTGGTACTAATGGACTGAAATGTACCGTAGTTATGACTTGTATTCAGTATTGTGTCTTGTATAAAGAGAGGGCTGTTTGTGTAGTTGCACTTTTTTTGTGGAAGCTTTATTTTTATGGTTAAATAATGTGTGAGATAATGTTGGTGTATGATGTTGATGGGTCAACATGCTGTGGCATGTGACTGAGTAACACCATGAGGAATAGGTCATGTAAGTGACCAGGCATGAAAATAAAATGATTGTTCATTCATTCAATCATTCATATGTAGGTTACTAGTATATGTTACTTGTAACTTATTAAGCGTCATGAAATGTTTTTACAAGCACATTTAGTGTCATAATTGAAACTGAAACACTAGCAGTCAAATGTTTTATCTGCCTAAAAAGCAGAGGGTTTTACAACTGCATATGTAGTTAACTGTAACAGCACAAATCATATCAATACTCAGTATAGGCCTTACTTAATTCCAGGTTAATTAAAACTACAAATAAGTCATGTAATTTCACAAATTTAAAAACAAATTTCACACAAAAAAAATGTATCAGTGCCAACAGTCTCACCTATAAGGAAACCAGAAACTTTAAGAAAAAATGACCACTACCACCACAACTTAAAATTCCTAAACTACTGTTTTAGATATACACTACAATTTAAAATACAAAGATTTTCAGCATACAAACAGGACAATTTCTAATTAACAAACAACGAAAAGTTCTCATGCATGAGAAACTGACTTTGAGCAGGAATTGAACCAACAGTTTCAGACTGAAGGTCAGAGGCCTAGACCACTGGACTATACCACAAAAAGCACATAAAAATATGTACACATAGAGATTTAAACTTCATAGTAAAGTCCTTAATCAACCATTTGAAAAAATTCTGTAATATGATGCTTATACTAAGCTACACTTCCTTTTAAAATACCTTTCCAACAGAAAAAAATATGGTTTAGACCTCTCTAGAGGTCCTTCCAATGGGGAAACAGGTTGCAGACTAGAGACTCTTCTAGGGGAGAAAACGTGGTGTAGACCCTCTAGAGGCCCCTCTAAAGGGGAAAACATCATGCAGACCTCTCTGGCTTTTCTAAAGGAGAAAACATGGTACAGATACCTCTTGATGCTTTTCCAGTGGAGAAAATATATGCAGACTTCTCTGTAGGCGCTTCCATTGGAGAAGACATAGTGCAGGCCTCTCTAAAGGTCCTCCAAGCGGAGAAAACATTTTGCGGCCCTCTCTAGAGGCCCTTTCAGAGGAGAAAACATATTGGAGACCTCTCTGCAGGCCCTTCCTGTGGCAAAAACATGTTTGAGTCCTCTCTAGAGGCCCTTAAAGAGGAGAAAACATGTTGCACACCCCTCCAGAGCTGTCTCCAGGGGAGAAAACATGGTACAGACCTCTCTGGAGGCTTTTCCTGTGGAGAAATTGCGATGAAGTGAACCAATGGGTGGCCTTGAAATTGAAGAAAACGTGATGATGTGCCCTCTAAAGGGCCCCTCCACAGGGAAAAATAAGTGTCACATAAGAAACGGTACACGCTAGAGAATTAGTTGGCCCTTTACTGCCTTTAAGCAGGTAAGGAATCAATAGTTTGCTGTGACTTTACTACAGAGATGTAGTTATACTTTACATAAGACATATAATAAAATCTTAATTTGTGGTTCAAAACAAATTGCTCCACCATAGACAAATTACGACTTCTCAAGAGCTGGTGCCCCACCTAATGCAGCCAATGCTATTTTATTTGAGTCCAACACTGTTCAGGAATGTTTGAGAGGGGTTAAAAGGCACAACAGCTCTGCTGTAGCGCTTGTACTAAGCAAACAGGACAGGTGAGGCCCCCCTCAGCAGGTAGACTGAGGTGTGCATCTCGAGCAGGAGGAGTGACCCACTGATGAACCTGTGGACAGACAGAATCTAGTTCCCAAATCATTTTTTCCGAAGACACAGAGACCAAAATCACCATTAATTAAGTTTTTAATCATCTGTGGTTATAACACTGCTGGTACTAGGAAATAGCAGCACAGAACTTCTAAAAAACAAGTAATAACATATTAAATGTACAGATTTTCAATGAAGGGTTGGCTGAGACAGTGACTATGATGTCTCACAAAATGAAAAAATTAAGTGCTTTCTTTATGTGGTTACAAATCATACAAGACTACTAATTAAACATGTATTCCAATCTCACCTAGATTACATACACTGTATATTTCTGTGTGACTGGTGATGCTGAGGGCACAAGACATGACAACAGATTTTCATTACTTTGATTCTCAAGCTTCCTTTATCAAACAGTTAAAGACACTAACTTTCATTTAACATCTCGTACGGCCACTGGATAAAACTCCTTCAAAAACCATAGAATTTTACATGTTCAATACAGATGTGGATATACAGCATCTGCCGAGGTTAATGGGCTTGTGGATCAAAACCACTAAATACAAGATAGCTTAGATTTGTGTCTTTAAACACTTTTCAGAGACATATTTGGTGTCTCTCTACAGTCTTCTCTATCGTGAAAACTTTGCTCCCTTCAGGTCACCATTGACAAAATTCAATAAGGTAATGTAGCCATTTTGTTCTATTTCCTACAGTAGGTGGCAACTCTTGGCTTGGCAGTAAAATAAAATAATAAAAAAAAAGACATGAAAGGCTTTCTATTTTGACAATATCCGGACACAACAGAACAGTGCTCCAGCATTAAGACAAAGAGATGCTACAGTATGTAAAGAAACAGCAAGAAGTCAAGGAGCAAATAACTGTAAATAGTCCATTGGAAGAAACATAAGTTTCAATTCCTAAAATTGAAACTAAAAAACTGGTGTGACTGTAAGCAATGTTTCACTCAAATATTAATATTTGGACTTATTTCAACGATAGAGCCCGTTTGCAGGGGGAAAAACATGTAGTGAGGGACTGCTTTATAAAAACACTTGTAAAGTTTCTCAATGCTCAGCAATGTTTTTCTTTGTGCCATTAAACAATTCAAAGTGCATGCATGGTGATAAAGATTTGGTCACAAGCATAACTGGTCGTGGGATGTATTTCAGCAACAAGGAAACTTTAAGACAGTTCCTACAAGCTTTCAAATTTGAACTGAAGGCAGAGAAATAATAAGATAAACATGTAAAAAATTGCCACAGAGAATCAAATTTCTGAGACCTTTCTCTAGTGACTCTATGCTATGTTTCTTGTGAATTACAGGCTACAGTAGTAGGCCCTCTTTGAGCCTATAAAAATGCACAGGTTGACTTGTTACGACTCCAAGACTCTTGCAATTGCTTATGATGGGTTGCAAGTAGGCATTGTATCATTTCATGGGATCTTCAGCCAAAATGATAGATGATAAGTTTAGAATCACCATGAAAACTACCTGATATCTCTGGTGGTTAACAACAATAAAAGTCAGAATTCTAACATTGTTGGTTCTTGGGCCCCTGATAAAAAAGCATTCTCCGGCTTGCCACTAGGAATTGAGTAAAATGAACGAAAATAGGAAGAAAACAAAACATTTAAGGTCCAGTGAGTAGGATTTAGTGGCACCTAGGGGTGAGTTTGCAGATTGCACCCAACTGAACATCCTACTCACCCTCCCCTTCCAAGCATGTCGGAGAACTTACAATGCCATGACAATCAGAAAAAATGCCCACTCTAGAGCCACTGTTGGATTTGTCCATTCTGGGCTACTGTAGAAACATGGCAGCCTAACATGGTGAACTCTTTGCACGAGGATCTGCTCCCATGTAGACATAAAAACCCTCATTCTATGGTAATAAAAACACAGCAGTTGTTATTTTCAAGTTATTTTACATAATGAAAGCATTCCTATGAATATTAAATTCTATTTCTGCCATATTCTACAAAAAGATCCCCATAAATCCTCTTTACTGGAACTTCAAGAGATCACTGCATATTCACCCACCACTGCCTGACATCCATGTTAAATGAAATAAAGCCATGCTCCATGAAATACTGCCCATGTGCTCACAGATTTTCTATTTCAAACTCAAACTACACAGGCTGCTCTTCCCAAAGGCCTCTGATGGAGGGCCATGAAGGGTAAAGCACTTTGAATGGAATCAAACAAATGTTCTTTTGACAGAACACGTTTACATAGCTGGTTAAAGACAGATTAACAGATTAAAGGGCACACATCTTTCAACGTTTCAAATCATACCAATGATAGGCGGAAAACTGGCTTAACATAAGTGCACAAAAGAGACAAATATGATGAACCTAATACATTCATAAGTGCAAAAAAAAAAAAGCTATAAAAATGATTACCATCCATAACAACACAAAGGTAGCTACAAAACGCAGGGTACATAAACATTTGGCTACATGCTATCGGTTTAACATCCTGTTAAAGGGACAAAAACAGGATAGTGATTGTAACTAAAAGAAAAGAGAAACACCCACCCTCCATGTTAAATGCTTGGTATGTTACCTTTCCTTCATCTGAGTTTACTGTCACTTAGCCATGAACATAACTAATAAGTCACCAGCAGGCCATTAATTTCCTCAACGATGTGTTGATAGTTACAATTATTGGCTGCTGTTTTGTGGTCAGCCAGTAAGATCCAATCATATTTTTGTGCTTGCTTTGGTGAACAATAATCCTTGGAATGTGCAAATTAGGGCAGTGGTGGTGTAAAGGTTAGAGAAGCTTGTGACCAAAGGACCGCCTGGCATCTTGGCCAACCCTCATTACTACCAGTGAGGGCCTGAGGCCCGTAACCCTGACCACTGCAGTGAAGCTGATCAGTGGCTGCAGATCAGACTGTAACTGTAAATGTGTGTGTGTGTGTGTGTGTGTGTGGGGGGGGGGTTATTGGGCGTGCTAAACTCTTAAAAATGAACTTAAACACCACACAGATCCTTTCATTGCTTGATGTACACAGAGCTCCATTCCATATCAATGTAAGGTATTATCATCAATATTATTATTATTTTCAAAAAACTGAATTTGGTCAAAACCACAGTGATGGAAATGCGGAACGGGAAGAGACAGGATGAGGAGGATCCAAGCCTCCATGAGCTGATTCTGTTTTTTAGTAAATTTTAACCAGAACGTGACACCTTAAACATTTTTTTAGCCCAGAAAAGACAAATCAGTTGTAAGTAAAGAAAGAGTGAGTAGTATGAAGTTTTACAGATCATACTTAAGAGGCACGAAATCCTTTCAGAGAGAAAGATTACACAAGTCTGACAAAATACTACACTGTAGCATCCTCTCTTAAGGTTAAAGTAACTTCTTCCTTTTAAGGTAAACATGAAAGACGAGAAGGTTTATCAAATGTTTTGAAGGCGTAAGACACATTTAAAGTTAGTGAAAAGAATCTGTTACAGATAAACACACATAAACCGTATACTACATTTGTCAAGGCTATACAAAGACGACCATTTCAAGACAGAGAAACCGCCTCTGAACTGGAGTCTTGTATCCATGCTGACACAGTGGGCTTCTTTTAGAGGATCTATCATCATGTTAAAGCCAAAACATTGCAAAAGTTAAACGTTGTTGCTCTGTCGTAAGCTGCTTTCTCACCAAACACAGGTTTGTTTTTCTTCTAGGTCACAACTAATAAAGCAGAGAAGAATACCTGATGTTATCTTTGTCTACCTCTGTTAAAAGAAGCTCTGGTGTACGAGTGTCAAACATTGTGTCAGTTTAGATGCAGATTTAAGGTATTTTTTTAAGTGTTCCTCTGTCGCTTCCCGGTGTCAACGTGGGGCTCCATGATGCTCGGCCGTTTTAGGTTCCACTGGTTCATCTGTCTCTGTCGGTCCTGCTGCTCCACCTCTGATTCACTGGATGAGCTGCCAGTATTGCTGCTACTACTGCTACTGCTGCTGCTGCCTCCACCACCACCACCACCACCACCATTTCCCCTAACGAAAGCAAAGCAATCCTTCCGCCTCCCATCAGCCTTCCCCCTCTCCCCTCCTCTCTCCCCCTTCTCCCTCCTTTTCTCCTCCACCATCCCGCTGTTGTCCTCTCCAGGTTTGTCTATGGACATCTCCATTTCAATCGGCGCCTGCTCCGGCCCCGGCACAGACCCTCTCCGGTCCATGTCCACCCACATCGGCCCGGGCGGAGGCTCCAGAGGGGTGTAGTGGAGAATCGGCTGCTGGAGCTGAGAGTCCACCTGTGGAGGGAGGTTCTGGTGCTCTGGGTGGAGGAACTGGGTTTGGTGTTGGAGGTGGTGCAGCGGTTGCAGAGGGTGCTGCATGGTTTGGTGCTGGAGCTGATGATGATGCTGCTGCTGCTGCTGTTGCTGCTGCTGATGGTGATGATGATGATGGTGATGCTGCTGATGATGCTGAAGGTGATTATGGTGGTACTGGTCCACATTCTGCTTGTCTGCATTACGGACAAACTCCTTGGGCTGGTTTTTGAGGAACTTCTCAAACTTCTTTGAGGCCTTTTTGTTTGTCACAAACCAGTCCTGTTGAGAGATAGGGAGTGAATATGCAAGACAGGATTAAAACAAGAGATGAGAGGGAATGCCTCAAAAGACTCCTGTGGTTTAATTAAACATCACTTGCACGCATTGACACAACAGAAAAGCCTTTTCTTAAGATCAGGAAACAATATAAAGGTAGCGGTTACCTGTGAATGGACAGAGTTGATGTGGTATTTCACTCCACTTTCAGAGTTAAACTCTTTATTGCAGATCAGACATCTGTACTTTCCAGCCTCGAAGTCGCCCTGAGGAAACATAAAGACCCATGAATGATTCGAGACCTGTAATAATTTGTATTCAAAAATATTCACTCCATCTGTGAACGATGTGATTTTATTTTAGTCTTACTGATCATTTTGGAAATCTGTACACTTAAGTTTATGAATTTGTCTTTTAAGGGATACAGTGAATAAATAGTTTGTTAAATTTAACCTAAATCTTACACATGTCAAATTTTGCCACTAATCTCAATAATGACAATTCTTTGCGTATTTTAATTCAGAGTTAAAGCACGAAGGTGACAAACCCTCGTGCAGAGTCCCAGATGAGCTTTCAGCCCAGACACACTCGTGTACGTACAGCCGCAACCCTGAGGAGAAAACAAACTTTGCATGATGGTTTCTGCACTTCACAGACAGACACTCTTCTATATAGGGACTTCATCAAATTCTATGATTAAAAATGCATTTTCAGCAAAAATCTGAAGGTAGGTACCATAATCAAACATGACTTTTCCGAAACAAATTAATTCAAAAAGCATTAAAATAATTAAAAGAACAAAAAATTCATCAATTAACAAAATACACAGAGAAACAGATGGCTTAATTTACGATTTATACCTCATTATACAAACAGTCCTGTCACCTTTTAATAGCCAGACAGGACATAAATAATAATAAATACATGAAGCTGTTATTTCCGACCTTGTTGGGACACTGGACTTTCCTCTGCAGCTTTACTTCATTCTTCCACTTCCTCAGGACCTCTTGGCTGAAGGCAGGCAGGCCTGGCCGGGCATATTTTAACTGAGAAGAATGAGCATGAGCATGAGGAGGTCAATGAACAAGTGAGGGCCAACTCAGACACACATATCTTCAGTATATACTGCCATGAGAGGGAACTCCTTCATGACTTTATAATTACTAATATTAAACAATAAAATCATATCCTCATTTATTCTGCAACTGTATGAATATATTTAGGACAAACTGAGTCCCGAAATGTCTCTTGCCTTTTTGTCATCTGGCACCAGGTCTGACTGGAACTTCCTCTTTGGCCAGTCTTTAGGCAGCTCGTTGTTGGCGATCTCAGCCAGGTGGAAGTTTGCCACCTGTGCAGATGCTCGCTGCACTCTGCCGCTAGGCGTCCTCTCCGGGTTCGCCTCCCTCTGAGCCTTAAGTGCCTCGTCTTCCTCATTCTTCTGAGGCATCTGGGTAACAGGAGGGGAATCAGATATTTAAATATATTATGATTTGGGGCGCCTCGGTAGCTCAGTTCGTAGAGCAGGCGCCCCAGTGAACAGAGCGGTCCTCGCTGCAGTTGCCTTAAGTTCGATTCCACCTTACAGCAAATATATAATTTCTTTTTATGTCTTGCAGGTAAAGAATGCTCGATTTATTTGTTTATGAATTTACAAACTAAGTTGTTTATTTGGTTTGACAGGAACAGGAAATAAATCACATGACTCACCGGAGCATGCTCAGATTTAAGGTGATACTCCAAACCAGCTTTGGACTTGTACGTTTTCCCACAGTGAGAGCAATTCAGCAGCATCTTCTCCAGCTCGGACTCCTCCTTCCCACACTTCTTCATGTGGTACACGTAGCCCATGATGCTAGTGAAGGCAGCATTACAGCCCTGACGAGAAAAAAAATGGCCACGGTATCATCAGAGTTTAGTCATTTCCTACCTTCAGTTTCCCCTCCAGACACATGCAATGTTTAATATTTAGTGAAATATGATTTGAGTGCCACCTCATGTCAGGAAAAACAACTCGGAAAGGCAGAGATAATTTTGGTACATGAGTTGCTGACCCTGCATTCATGTGCTCTCGGAAAAATCGGAAAACAGGTATTCTCACATTTTAATGTGAAACTGGCAAATGTTTGTTTTTTTCTTTCACGAGCACGTACCACCATACTTTAAAAAAATACACATTTGAATTTAATCATATTTTATGCTGATCCGTTTTCTTTGCTCTTCCTTGTAACGAAAATACCGATAACCACTATCAACCTCGCATTTAAAAGCTTTTAGCATAATAATGCAACATGTTCTCATCGAAACATCCATGTTTTTCCCACATTACGACTTCAAACGCATGTGAACACAACGAAGTCGGAACAACGACTTCCCAACTCAAAACTCGAATCTTCTGAGAGCACATGAACGCAAGGTTACTCCCTACCACTGCTGCTCGTGCTAGATTGACTGGTGAAAGAGTAGTGCGTCAAGAAGGCTAACGTTAGCGTTAAAAGAAACTTCACAGAGATTCAGTCATATATGTCTGAGTCTCAGTAGGACTCAGATAGAGAGTCTGTTGTTGGGCCTGACCAATATGGGATTTTTGGGGCCGATGCTGATAATGATTTTGGGGAGTAAAACTATTCCGATATCCGATATGTCGGCCGATATTCTATTGTAATATTTTGAATGTGGTTATCAAATATGTGTGACAAAGATATGTAATGGAGGCAGGATATCTAACACACTTTATTCCAAACATCATTGCACCAAACAGTGAACACTTCACTAATTACCGATAAAGTAATGGACCGCCCTCTGCTTGACAAATTACATGATTAAACCATTTTAAATCACTGGTCCAACTATTTTTTTCAGCCTTAAAAAACATTTTTTACAATAACCCTTTATAGGAGAACAAATATATGCCGATATCCCTGCAATAGGCCAATATCGGCCGATAATATCGGTAAACCGATATATCAGTGGGGCTCTAGTCTATTGCGTACCAAAATCTCCTTAGATAATATGATTTACCTCTGTAGAGCATTTTAATTTTCCTAGTCTCTTCAGAATTTTACGCAGTTTGTCTTTGATGACACGATCATCCAGGTCCTTGGCATCTTCTGCTGAGGGCTAAAAATAGACCAAGAAAGAAGCAGAAGCCCCATGAGCTGACCTTCAAACTCCACTCTGTGTGTTTTGACTGTCACTTTCCTGATTTGAGAGACTAACGTACAGTATTTTAAATAAGACAAACATTATGTAAGACACACAATAAAGCAAGGAAACATTTCAGTGAAAACTTTATGATTGATTAACATTAATTCACACAGTTAAAAAGAAAAACCGGAAACTGCTGCCATCTGTGTGTCATAGTTAGAGGGGATAATTACCTGTGGGAAGTTAAAAAATTAAGGGAGGTAGGCAAAATTAGGGTCAGGACTGGACAGTCTTACCAGATAGCTGTGGTCAGCCATGATGTGATACTTCATCCCTGTTGAGGATTTCAGCTGTTTCCCACAGTGTTGACAGGTAAAGGGTTGCTGCACACAACAGATTAAAGTTATGTCATATGTGTAAATCTGTACAGCGTCCAACAATATAAAGGCTTATGGTAAAAAAAGAAAAGAAAACAGTATATTGGGGCTGAGTGAAATGTAGGTAATATGATGGCTAAAAATTAGTCATTAAACAAAATACATTATAAAAGTCATTAAGCTCTAAATGTTTAATTTAGATTAACTAGGAACTTAGTGCTCACCAGTCTACAGTTCTCCATATGTTTCTTCAGCCCTTCCACGGTCTTCCTGCTCACACTTTTACATTTCGGACATGT
>JAPZDX010000010.1:22152236-22167642 GCA_029783625.1 Naso annulatus | reverse complement strand
ACAAAACACTGACAGCATTTCATCAGAAAAAGACATTGCAGTTATCTTCCAGTGATTGAAGCAAATGGCTACGAGGTTTCAGATATAAATAAAACACATAATAAAGCCATAAAATGCCTCCATACTTAAAAACAAGTTGACATGTTGAGGCTTCAGGACACTTGGATTAAATTAGACGAGCAGTCTATAGGCATTTTCTTTTTCTTTTCTTTGTCTTCTTCTTTTTTTCTTTTTTTCCAATGTTTGAAAATTGGTTACCATTCACTTCAATTTTCAGGGTGATCACTGCAACACCTTTTTCCTTTTGAAACTCCAGCAGTGTTTGGTGGGCTAAAGAATTTTTATTTTTTTTGTAAACTATCCCTTTAAGCAGTAGTCATGCCATTAGTGAATTTAGTGCCTGCACCTTGTTTTTACTATTGAGTGATGCCGTGCCTTTATGAACTGCAGTAGTCATGCAGAGGAGTTTGGGGTTGGTGGTGGATGCATAAACTGCACAACTCTCACATGGGTCTTTGACTCCCATCTGTGTTTAGGTTTAAGCATCTAAAGCATGAAAAAAAAAAGATCTTCCATCTTAAGTTTCATCTTGTTTTTGGCTCATATGGTTGTCTTGTCTTTGTGATTACAGATGATAAACCAACAGTTCTGGTGGTGATGCATCACACCTTCAATCCTGATCATGTTGTAGCTGAAAGCCAAAGACTGGTGGAGAATCCAAATGTCCGCCTCGTTGTGGACTGTCTGTTCTACGAGGACAAATTTCTGAGGTGTAACCGCAATGACATTACATGGTATGAGATCCAGAGGTTCTTTGGAGTGCAACCTTCTCGGGTAATGACTTAATTTATAAATTAAATGCGGTCGAAATATCGGTAATTGGTATTACTCATATTATTTTTTCTTTCTTTCTTTCAGATCACTCCCAAAAGAAGCTTCTCAATATTTGGCAGGTTCTGTAAGTGTGACTGTAATGATGAACTTGAGATTTTAGATCTCATTTTATTTTTAAATATCCCTCATATGGCTATATGCACATTAAAGGAGTCATCGGTCTGTGTAGACCTCCTGTCCTTATGGCTGTTATGAGATAGCTTAAACATGTGTAAGTGGTCAGGACAGCATGCCAGATTGAAGAGTACATGAATCAAAATATATATATAATTATAAAAAAAAATATTATAATGTTCTTGTGGCCAGCATTCATATCAGATAAGTTTACATTTGGGTCCTTTTTGCTGTGTATTTCTTTATTTTAGGGACCTGGAAGAAGTTGGCTGCTGTTGGTTTTACCATGGGAGCTGGGTTGACAACAATCCTACTCTTGTATTTCCTGGTATTGAAGAAGAATTAAGAAGATCCATGAGGGTTGTCTTTTACATTAATGACAAAACCTTAAGTACCGTTTGGTTTTAAACTGCTTGTTAATGGTCGTTTACAGAGTCATCACAATCAATAGCTGTGTTTACATGAACACAGTTAACCAGAAGAAAGCCTGATCAGAATAAAAATGCTCCGATATGGCCCATATTGCAAAGAATTTTCATTCTGAACGACAGGGGTGGTTTATGCCAATCATTATTCGGACCAATGTCCATGTACAAACTTGTTCCGATCGTGTCTTCCTGATTGACGTACATAAAATTGTCCTTGCTGCACTTGTGTGCCCAACGTTTCCAAGACAGGGGAGCTCATGCCGTATTCCCAATCTCATTATACTCTCCCCTGAACTGTATCGCCTGGCATGATGGCTTGCACATTTTTGCATTATCACCATGAGTAACATTAGATGTGGGACAGCAGGAACTCTCCCTGCCGAAGAGGACGCTCCAGCCACGATGGAAAATGGCATGAAGCATTGGTACAGACAGATGAGTGGCGGCTACTTTTCCACAAGCTGTTAATACTCGGATTGGTAGAGTTCCTTTAACCATTTAGGAATTACAGGCATTTTTATACATGATCTCCCCATTTGCAGAGATTCTGAAGTAATTGGATAAACTGACATAGCTGTAAACTGGAGCGTCCTCCTTGGCAACGAGAGGCAGGATACTCCCGCTGTAGTTCCCACTGTCCCATGTCCACAGTGATAATGCTTATGTCAACGCCATGGCAAGCAAAACAGTTCACAGCAGAGAATAATGAGACTAGGAATATGCGATGAGCTTCCGTGCCTCAGAAAAACACATTTATTGTTGTTTTTCCAGGAGCAGTATGCACTGCTGAGCCTGTACCTTGATTAGGGAGAACAAAGGAAACAAAAGTATTCAGTAATGGAAAGCTGCAGTACTGGTGGCTGCAGCTTCAGGACCTCAGTTCCGCATTGGCTAACTGAAGTTAGCATTATAACACGCTAACGTTTGCGTTAACTACAAAGTATCTGTATTCATCACATCTATCGTGTGTAATCTAAATAATGCTGACGTTATCCTGATGTTACGCTGAATATAATCATGCCAAACTCATTTGGTTAAGTTGTGGCAAACACTGAAGCATCCTAGTGGTCCTGAAACTCCATCCTTTAGTACTGCAGCTTTCCCCTGCTCAAAGTATTGCTTGAAGAACTAAGTGTAGATTCATTTTGGAAGAAAAATTAAAAAAATAAACAGTCACTTAAGTCACAGCTGCAAGAGAGGAAGAAAATGAGACTCTGGCATACAGTGAGGGGAGGAGCAGAGGAGAAATATCTGAAGGCGTGCAGCAACAGCGGTGTTTGTTTACAACACAGGTGTACATTAAGCTTTTCCTTCTTCTGCTATTTCCAGAAAATTAGACCACTGCTAAAGTCAAAATGGTTTATTCTGATTAAACACTTCATGCATGTATATGAACATCGTGGTCGGATCACTTTAGTAGTGAAGATGATTCTCTGATCACTTAAAATTTTAATTGGATTGAAGAAATTTTGCACATGTAAACATGGCTAATGATATTTGTGGTATGCAATGGCTTTAATTAGTTGCAAAAACTTAATGGCATTATTGTGACTGTAATAAAATTATGAAGACTCACAATTATGTTTTTGGGCTGAAGAAGCTGAAGTACAACACGGAAGAAAGTGAAGAAGAATATTACATCTGCAGTGACAGGCCCAGTACGTTTGTTTAATGAAGTTTAAGAATGTTCATGTTGATTCTTAAAGTGAAAATGCTGAAACAGCGGAACATTTGCTAAAATTGCTTTGGAATAAAGGTCGCCATATGCTCCAAAAAAGTGCTTGTTTGGGTGCTTATTATGATCATACCTCTTCAGGCATCTGAGTTTGCGAGTGAGCAAAGATGCAACACAACAAATGTCTTTGAATAGACTTTTTGCAGGTGTGTCTGTCACTCCCGCCGAATCTACAAACAAGCAAAGGACGCACATTAACTTAGGCGGGGTTTGATGATGTGTCCTATGCCCTTGTTTTTCTCAAGCAAACTCCTGTTGGCCTTACACCAAACCAAATTAAACAATTTCAAAGTCACAGACAAATTTCTAATGTTGGATTAAAACATTTAGAGTTTTGCTACAGTTGTGGCGTGCTCCTGTGATCTTGTCGTATTGTGTAATGTGGTCATAAAACTCGGTCCCAACTTTTTAAGTCCGTCTTTTTCTCGTCTTGATGTACTGGTAAAATCAAACATGTTCAGTATTATCATAGGTTTTTTGTTGTACCTTCTGCAAATCATGGAGTTCAATGCCACGATCGCTGTCAACAACCAAAAAGAAGATGCAAATCGGTTTAAACAAACATGGCGGGGAGGCACAAGAACGTGTGATACATAATAAGTTGTAGTCCTGCAAATAGTGACCCTGCAAGGTTCTCAGTCTTTGCACAATCTTAGCTTGTGACTGCGTTTACATCGACTTATGATCAGGTTTTTAAAGTATCCTGTTTTTTTGTTTGAGCATGTAAACATCATACCTCGATTTCAGAAACCGGGATAAGCCCTTATCCTGACTTTGATTAACCCGATTTTGCAACCTAGAGTACTCTGAAAGGAAACTGAATATGCCTTACCCCGATTTCTGACAGCTGCCGACAACCTGTGCATGCGTGGCTTCAGCCAAGTGATGTACTGGAAAAACGAACATGGTGGCAGCAACAAGAACATTTCACGTCTGGAGCGATCAAGAAATTGAGTTTCAGCCCGTTATAAACCATAATAGTCTCATTTTCTCATATTACAAAATTGCCCCATTTTATGATGTAAACAATAAATGTCACAGGTGCCTGCACAAGTAAGATGCAATAATCAGAAACCGCGATAGTAATATTTATAATGTATATAAGGATATAACCAGGTGTCTCTGTGGGCATGTAAACTTAATATCCTGAATAATATGCTCACAACCAGGATACTCAAGTCAGTGTAAACGCAGCCACTCGCTGACATGTATTTGGATGTGAGGGGTTGTCAGACGTCCTGTAAGTCTTTTAAAAGTTTTTCCAAAGAGTAAGGAAGGCATTAGACAGATTTTAACTGTGTTTACATTTTTGAGCTTGCCGATCTGACATTTGTACTTAAACAGACAGACATGGAGTCTTGTTGTTTACTTTTAGTGCCATTAAGAGACTTTAAATTCGATTTAAGTCAGAGTTTATCTCCTGCACTTTAGCCATTCTGCTCCCCTCTCTCTCACTCTCTCCACTTGATGACAGCTCTGCACGGAACAGTAGAGGTCTGGAGGAGGGGGATTAGTTAATACCGGCTGGTGGGGAGGCTGGGGTGTTGAGGTCACGCCTCTGGCCTAAAAAGGCGAAGCAGAATACCAGCAGCAGCGAGCTGCTCTAAGAATAACTCAGAGCGCAAGGCTCAGAAACATGGCGTGAATGTAACAGTATCTAATTAGTTTCGGAGTTTATTCAGACTCCTCCATATAAGTTTTGAACAAATAAGATTGACTGATGGATTTTGACTTAGATAAAGTTAATTTTTTCAGCAGTATGAGTCAACTGTCCACACTGAAATCACGTGATTTCAGCAGTTACAGTGAGGCTCTCTCTTCGGTCTTTCCCTTGCATTGTCCGTCAGTCCCCGTGGTCGATCTAATTCTGTCTGAGCGAGTAGAGGAGGGGGTGGCTGCTCTATCTACAACTCCAGCCCCAAACAGGCAAAGGGCAAAGACAGTGACCACCTTAACTTGGTCTCTGTCTGTCTCCCCAGCCTCATCCACTGGGACAGAAGCCAGCTCTCTGTCTCTGGACCCCCTCGCAGTCATTTGGACTTCTGGAAAGTTTGTGACTTATGCTGCAAGAAAAGAAAATGCAGATTTCAGTAATGAGAGTGGAAAAAGAGGTGTAGGGTTACCAGTGGCTGCCAGAGAGTTCAGGTTTTCCACGTATCCTCACGTGACGTTGCCAGATTGGAATTAAACTCTGGGATTAAATCGTGCAGAGGAGCACAAGAGGATCTGCCATAAATATTTATTTTCATGGCAATATAATCAGCACATCCGATTTACTGCTGGAATAGAGCTTTAATTTTGAAACTATGACTGATGCAGTTGAAGGTAAAGTATCATCACATTAAGTACTACTATTCAAAGTCAATATAATTTTGTTCTGAACATGTAAAGCTCTTGCAGGGCTCTGTATGTTTTGTTTTGCTCACTGATGTTGTGCTGTCTGTTGTGTACAGGAGTTTCATGATTGGAAGTATCTAAAAATATGGTGCTATCATGTATCGGCTATTTGTAATGCAGCTTTAACACCCATGTGACATCTTAAGTGTTGCATTGGATCGATCAACGTCAACACTGTGCCTCTAGTTGCATGTGACCACATTAATTCATGCTGTTGTTATAACCAGGACCTGACCGATATATATCAGTTTGTTGACTTTATTGGCTGATATCGGCCGATCGCAGATATATCGGACTATGTTCTCGGTTGAACTAGTGATTTAAAATTGTGGAATCACATAGTTTGACCAGCAGAGGTCCATTATTTAATAACCAATAAGTGAAGTATTCACTGTTCAGTGTATTGATGTTTGGAATAATGTTTGCTAAAATATAAATTATCCATTACATATCTTTGCCACCAGTATTTGATAACCACATTTGGTCGATTTGATATATAAAAAATATTGACCAATATATCAGATCAGTCACTAAAAATACAGAATGGTTGTGCCCTAGTCATAACTTTATTCAAATTTCCTTTCTGCATACAGTGAGACAAACAAGAGGGTCTGAAAGCCGCTGTTGTTGCACTTTTTTAATATGAATTAATTAAAAGTCTTGTCACTAAGCTGTTTATGTGCACACTGGACCTGATTAACAGCTTCATGACCCTCTAGTTTATTTCAGTTCACTTGTCAGCCCCATTGTGTGTAACTAAATAGTGTATATCGTGCCCTATTTCTCTTACTTTAAAAAATAAACTATAACAGATTTTCCCAGATGTGCACTGCTGATCAATTTAGAGTCATACATTTAAAAGTCTCCAAATGCAAGACAAAACTTAAACAGTCTACCACAGACACACATGCACAGTCTTATTAGCAATTTATTGCTAATGCTAAGTAATATAAAACTGGTTCTAATAAGGCGTTGGTTCTTGAAGAATAGGCATGTCACAACTCTCGCTGCTCTGATTGGTTGTCTGCAGAACTGTCTGGTGAAACTCAACAGGCTTGCACAACTGAGATCAAACAGTTAAAGGGATACACCAACTTTTTATGTCTTTTTCTCTTGTTATTTGCCTCCCTCCTGAGTTTTAGACAAGAAGACAGATACCATTTCTTTACCATTCATTTGACTGTGCATGTAGTGACAAGAAAGAGACGCGCAGAGCACGTCCACAGCTAATTAGCTTAGCTCAAATAGTGGTTGTCATGGGAAGTACTAGCCTGCCTCCTCCTATCTATCCTGATATCTATCTGCTTGTATGAACTCAGGAGGAAGGCAAATAACAGAAAAAAAAAAAGTTGGCGTTTCCCTTTAAACTGGAAGGTGCTGATCAAATATAACTCAAGATTCTGTTACTGCACTGCTGGAAATAGTAAGTAAATGAAATAAATGAGTAAGCACCGTCCCAACCTGCATATGTCACTCAGTGTTACATCACACATTTCGTTGCCGATTGGTTTTGATTATAAGAACGTCCAGAAGGAGTTTAGTACTGCCTGTTGTTTAGCCCCTTGACAAATGAAAATTAATTGAAAGGAATCAGACGAATTCTCTTTACGGAGCTTTCAAACACATCTCAAGGTCTCTATCAGTGGCTGGTGTGGAGGTACAGTACAGTCAGGCTACTGCTACTTTCGGTTCATTCAAGCAAAGGAACAATAAGTCAGGAAGATTAAACTAACATGTTTAACCAAACAACTGCTTTGATCGCTGTCTCTGTTACCATGTGAAGGAAAGAGTGGATGGTGGGTTAACAAAGGGGATGCAATGTAGTTATTTGGCTTTGCTCAATGCTTCCAACCAGGTGGTACAGTCCTCTGTAGTGGCTGAGATTTTACTCAATTGTCATTGCCGATTTCCAGCTCTTCCATGGGTTTAGCAGTGAATCTTTCAGCTTCTCTAAACTAAGCAGCCAGACCAACGGATACCCTGCCCCTGATGCTAAGCAGGTGTGGGCTTGGTTAGTACGGTAGTGCTTGGATGGGAGACCTCCTGAGAAAACTAACTTGCCGCTGGAAGTGGTCTTGGTGATAGTCAGTAGGTGGCAATCCTTCTGCTGTCCAAATAATCAGTCCTGTTACTCCACTGCAGTGATGGGGACATGGTACTGTGGGAGATGCCGTCCTTCAGATGAGACATTACGCAGTGGTCCTGACTAACTGTGGTCATAAAGGATCCCATGGCATTTGTTGCAAAGGGTAAAGGGTTCCCCTGTGTCCTGAATAAATCCCCAACGTGGCCTATTCAGTCTGGTCCCCTAATCATCCTCAAGTGTAACTGGCTTATTCATTCATCTCACTCTCCACCTTAAGCTGGCGTGTTGTGAGGGCTCTGGCACAAAATGGCTGCTGTACATCACCCAGGTGGATGCTGCATACTGGTGGTGGTTAGCAAGACCCCCCCTCTTCACCATAAAGCCCTTTGGGTATCTTAAAAAGCTCTATATCAATACAATCTATTATTATTATAATTATTATTATTACATAAATCACCAGTTGGGTTAATTGATGTTGATGAGGCAGAGAGAGGATTATGTTTAAATGTGTAAAACTGCAGAAAGTCTAATGGAACAAAGAGAGAGTGGAAGAAATACATGACATAATTTTCCCGGTTTAAGACCAAATATAGATGTCTGCACTTAGTATTTATAGCAATCAGCAATCCATTTCCTCATGCTCATTATTACAGCGAATGACAAACACTTATGCTAGTTTGAGAAGTGGAATCAGCAGCTTTAAACCTGTCCAACCTGATTAACAGCACCACCATGTTCAAACATCCGCATCTTAAACACCTCTGCTGCATTTCGCTCAGCTCCATGCACTCATTGAGAAAATGTTATTACTACACTTGGCTGTATTTTGACTGTAAAGATAGCTAAGCTGTCATGAATACCCAGTGAGAGTAACAACAGAAATCTCATCCACAGTTTGGAGACAGATCATCCATAAAAGGAGGAATCGTGCATGGACGACTGGCCAAACCATTTAGAGTTCAGTTTAAAAGGTGGTGGTCAACAGGAGGCATAAAAAAGAAAGAGGGAGGAAAGATTCACCAGCTAATCGTGTTTTAACGGAGAGTTATGTCTAACAGGGGCCCACTAGATATGACTCATGTGATTTTGAGTGGTTTTGTGAATTAGAGTATTTTTCTTGTGTATCTGAATGGAATTTTTGTCCTGATGGAAGTGAAGGAGAGGTCAGTCAACAAACCAATGATTTCAGGATTTTAGACATTTATTGCTGCCTAAGTGCAACCCAACATGACAACACCAGTAACATAAAAATACAACTAATATTTAACGAGTAACTTCACTGCTATGCACACACCCATAAAAGCATAGAGGAGCAACAGCAGCAATTACAACTGACATTTCCTGCTTGAATCTGTGTGTATCTCCACGAGTCTAATCTATTAAAAATGCTTTTCCATTACATGGTACCGGCTCTACTCTACTCCTCTTTTTGATTTTCTGTCATTTAAAAGTGCCCTCGTTTTTGGTACCTACTCTGTTGAGGTTACAAAAAAGCTGAGCAGGTACTAAAAGGTGCCGCGTAACACTACAGCTAAACTGAGGAGGCACTATCATGGGTACTTTCTTGTAATGGAAAACAACCTCCAAAAAAGTACCCAAGGCAAGTAGAATAGAGCTGATAGCATGTAATCGAAAAGCGTGACTTTATTAGATAACAGAGGAATGTGGTTTTACCAGGCAGCTCCCAGTGAAACAGGGTGTAACCAGAGGTATACTGCAGTGAAAACTGTGGTTCAACTCGGACGCCATTACGCTAATCAGTTTGAGTCTATCACACTGAGTCAGTGAAGTTCTTCCTCTAAGTTTGAGTTGTATCTTGTTGTTACTAAAACTTGAAAGTAACTGTAATCCAAGTTATGTTATTAATTTAACAGCTAATAGATATTCATTTTATTTATTTTTCGAACATTCAGTCTTTAAATCTATGCAGTGTAGGTCATTTAGGCCATTGAAGCTTATGTTGTTGATTATTGTTAGCTCGATTATTCATTAGCATTGTTAACTAGCATGATAGCTAGTAACAAAAAGTATGAAATGGCTTGGAGGTAAAATTAGATTGTGAAATGTAATAGTGACAAAAACAGTCTTCCATTTCTTTTCTTCTTTTTCTAACAACACTCAACATAAGCTTACATTTTAGTGACTCAGTCTTATTTAAAATAGGCTACACTGAAAATTAGCCATGAACTCTAGCATCTATACGAAATTTCATCGTGCTCATTAGCTGACAAAAAATCTTGCTCTGGCAAAATGTGAAGACCAACACCAGTACCTTCAGGACTTATTTGCAAGTAGTTAAATTCATAAAGCAGGAAGGAATCCATTCATTTAATATGGACAGAACTTAAACCAACATGTGTTTGAAAGAGTTTAACATGTTGAACCACATTTTTTCAGTCACATTTATCCAAATCTACAGCAGTACGATGCTATTATCCCACACAAGTAACCGAGAAGTTTTGTGTCAGTCACACGTTGAACTGACCTGTTTTGTGGTGGGGCAGAGATGTGTGTGTGTGTGTGTGTGTGTGTGTGTGTTCAAAGTGCTGCTAAGCTGTTTGAGTCAGCAGTAACAGTGTAACCGACAGTAGCTGCCAACAGTGAGCTGAAGAGAGCCAACAGGTGGTCTGAGCTTTCCAACACACCCGCAGTGACATTAGCAAACCCACTGTGACTGATAATATATGACAAAGCTAATCTGTTATTTTGTATCATTGTGAAAAGGAGTTGAGAATAAAAAGATGCAATATTGGATCGCGACATTTCAGTTAAAGCACTTAAGCCTTGAAACTCACATGTTTGAACAAAAGACAACAAAAAACAGAATTCACAAATTCCTGATCTGCAAACTGCCAAACACACTGATATAGTGGCAATATCATCAAAAATGAAAAATGAAATTAAAGTGCACTATTGCACTTTAACTGGAATAACTGAAACTGAAAGCATGAAAATAAAGTGCAGTGTTTTCTTTTGTGTCACTGAACTTCAGGGGTGTATCACAATACACGGGTCACGATACGATACAGATATCACGATAATAAATATTGCAATATATTGTCGGATCAGTTTTTTTAGTACAGTCCCACTTGTTTAGGCAGTTTAATCTGCTGTCATGTCTGCCTTCACCCAAATTACTTTGTCACTAAATGCACACGTGCATAAATGTGGTGGACACGAGAAATGAGAAATACTGGTACCTCCTACAACAATAATAAAACTGGAAAAGGTTTAAACAGAAAACCTATTAGCCTTGGATTTATTGCTCCTGTTGGACCAATTTGCGTTGTTTTAGCTACTGGTACCTAATAAACTGGCAACTTACGTACATGATCTTTCCAGACTGCATTCTCCTTTTCTTCTATCTACGATAACGACTCATTTTAATGATAATATTGATATATAAAAGACATAAATTTATTTACTTTGGTTGTACAGGGCAGCTGTATGCTAATGTTAATTTTTGTAAATTAATATAAAGAAACTAAGCGTAGATATTTGTTGATTATCCTGAAATATTAGGAAATAATAAATAAACACTGTTTTGCTGAGGACGATTGTCATGTATCTGATTTCTTTGCTCCTCAGTGAGGTCGACGACCACCACCACCACCATGGTCATCGACGGTAAGAATGGAGACGCCGGCTCACACGCTGTGCGAGGGTCCAAGAAAACGTTCACAGATGACCTCTACTCCACCTTCAGCTCCCCACTGGCCTGGATCTTAGTTCTGGCTCTCATCGTTACATGGTCTTGTGTTTTTATCATCATGTTTGATCTGACGGACTACAAGACCATTTCAGGTGAGGAGAGCGTTCACCGTTTATTTGCTGTTCTGTCCTTTGTAAGCCATTGTTTTCACTCTTATACACTGAAATAGAGCTCAGGAAGAGCTCATTAATATACTAGGAACAGCCAGTTTTTACAGAGCCAGTCAAGTCAGGCAGATGTGGCTGATCACTGGCTCTCTTCTGGAACCAGAAGGCCAAATGTAGCCTCACTATGGCTCATGCATGGCTGCCTTATGAGTTCTGTTTTTAAAGTTAGAAACTGACACTAAAACAGGTTTTTCTGGCTCTGATGGGGCAAAAAAAAAAAAAAAAAAAAAAAAAGATATTTAATACAAGTTGATATTTCAAATTATTATTAACTGTCCAAAGTTTTGAGCATAATTCTAGGAGGGCATTTTAATTTGTTTTGCCTGTGCAATTATCATGTCAAGCAGTAAGATTTCTTACTTGTCAGCAGACCTTTGAAATGGCTGACAGTCAGTTGTTTCTCCTCTGGCTGAACAGCTTTTTCTGAGATGCAAATAATCAGTTAGTAGTTAAATAAGTTTAGAGCAAAATAGTTTGCTTCATGACTCAAGGTACACAATGATGCTGCAGCATTAAAATGGCTTCAACTGAACAGATACTGTTGTTGTGAGATAAAATCAAGGATTTCTTCCACTGTGGATTGAAGAGTCTCTTGTATCACTGTTATTGACATTTTCTTTTCTCCATTCTAGCCTATTTCGTCTTATTGTGTCATTTGTATGAGACATTGAACTGCACTGGTATAAAATGCACTAATTTTCCTCATTCATGTGTTTCTCAGTAACAGCGCCACGACGACTAAGTTGCAAGCACTGGTTTCACTTCTCACTAAATTTTTTCATGGCATTCTTCTGTTCAACACTACTCATTAATCTAACATGAACATCTTAAATGAAATGTTTTTTAACTGTCAGTTAAAACTTGTGCATGTAGTTCCCTAGATTACAATATGGCTAATTGTGTATCTTTAATATTCAGATTTAGTCTTTAGAGCAAATGACAGACAAAAAAATTGGAATAAATCAGTATATAAAATATTAAACAGAATTCATGTTTACTCACCATTTCACAGGCAGTGGTTAATGTGTTACATCTTATCATCATCCTGCCATCACAGTGTGAACACTGACACTTTATTTAACACCACCTCTCCTTTTCTTCCCCTCACTTTTGCTTGCTTCACCACTTTACTAAATGTCTTTGCTTTTTGCCACTGTGTTTCTCACCCAACCAGGTCGTCCTCCTGTCGTCAGGAAGGTTTTAAAGGAATCAGGCCAAAGAGGCAAGGCACTTTGTCTGCTACTAACCCTCCGACCAGAAGCTTGATAAAGTCGTTGATAAAAACTACTAATAATCTAACACTGACAGCTGATATCAGCTCTCAATGTTAATGGTGCCTTCACAGCCACGTCTGTAGATGTGTGGAGAAAAGTTCAAGCTGCTTCATTTTTGATGCTGCCCGTTTGATTTCAGATGAACGATAATGGATGATATTTTAGTTTGTAGTGTAATTTGTGGATGTGTATCACTTCTTCAGCATGTTCATTGCATATTTTCATGTCGCCTGTATTGTTTCAAAAGAAAATAAATGTTCTCAGATGTTTGAGTAAACTGGCTCCAACCAGGAGGAAAAACGTTTTGAATGTTTTTCAAATTACTTCAGATGAGTTTTGTTTTTTTCCAATACGGTCCTGGAGAGAAAATCAGTCTGATCTGAAATCTCTGCCTTTACAATCGCATTTTACTACTGTGTGCTTTTATTTTTCTTAAATATTTTTTCTTTTATTTTGCCTGTTTAATTTTTACATAGATCTAGTTCAAGGTGAGAAAAACTGTAAAATATGCGGAACTATTCTGTGGGAGCCGCTAGGTTTAGCTGTATTAACGAGCAATGACTTTAATACAAAGATAATGTGCATTACATTTGGTCTAAATAAGAAAAAGAAATTGTTTTCTTTCTTGCTTGTTACTATAAACTGCAAGATTGCAGAATTCAGCTGATACCAGTTACTGATAATTACCTGCTTTTTGTGGCCGATCCTGATACGATAATTTGTAATTAATTTCACATTTTTGTATTTTAAAATATTGAAGTCAGGGAGAACATTATCTGACAGTAACATCATAGGCTGTCAGGATGTGCTTCCTTTGCTATAAAGGGTAAATGTAATGACAGCAGGCTGAAAATCACAGGATTTGTGTGTTGTGGGGGCAGAATTCAGCAGTATGAATATGATAGGAGGAACTAGTAACTAATCCCCCTCCTCCAGACCTCCACTGCTCAGTACAGAGTTGTCATTAAGTAGAGAGAGAGAGAGAGAGAGCAGAATGGCTGAAGTGCAGGCCATAAACCAAACTTAAAAAGTTGTAACAACAAGATTCCCGCTCTGTCTGTTAAAAATGGTCTCTGTTTGTTTGTAGACTTGGTAGGATGGATTGTACAAGCAAGAAGAAACACACATAACCGCAAAAAGTCTCTACTCAACAACTTTTGTGTTGCACCTTTGCACACATTCAAACTTTGCTGTCTAAAGGGACCATGATCATAACAAACAACTCAAAAAGCAATTTTTAAAGAGCAAATAGAGACCTTTATTCCAAAATATTTTACATCAACATGAAACATTTCTGAATGTGACAAATACATCATTTTCTTGCTGAAGGCCTGTCACTGCAGGTATTATTCCTTCTTGATGGTTTCCTGTGTTGTGCTTCGGCCTCAGCCCATAAACATCTTTATATCTTTTTAACTGTGTTACAGTGACAACAATAATAATGCTGTTAAGTTTTTGCAGATAATTACCCAGTCATTATACATCAATCAATCAATCAATCAATCAATCAGTCAATCAGTCAATCAAATTTATTTTTGTATAGCCCAAAATACACCACATATATAATTTATTGATTCAAGAATAATTGTGATAACATTTTAAACTGCTCTTAATGAGCAGTTTAAAACCAAAAGATACTTAAGGTTTTGTCATTGACAGCCCTAATGGATCTTTTTACGTCCAAAAATAATGCCTATTAAAAGGCACCCAGTTACGACCAGGACACCCACAACTACACAACAAATCCATGTCTTCTTGTCCCAGTTGTCTAAAATGAAGAAAAACAGAGCAATAAGGATCCAAATGTTAACTTCCCTTATAAGATTAAGAATGCTGGCCAAACATAAATATTAAAGAATTAATTCGTCAGACCTCACTCTGATATGCTTTCAGGCCTGCTTATATTGTCAATCTTAACTGGTTTCTGACCATGAAAGAACTAGGGCAATATTTCAGACCAAACAGTTATATGAACTATTTCAGAGGAACTGTCCGCTCAGGAGTTCTTGGGGAACTGAACACCTTTAAGGGCTTTTTATCTGTTGGCATTCGCACCACAAGTACGAACCTCCTACGTAAGCTCCGTAAACTGGCCGGCAGATGGTACATTAACGTCCCTTCTACATGACTTACAACGTAACTTTACAACAACAAGTGAAAGCTAACGTTGTTGCATTACTGCTCCAGCATATGGTGATAGCGTACAATGAATCTCGTACTGTACTCCAAACCTCAGAAAAGATACAATGACAAAAAAACTACAATCTTGTTGTGAGCTCTGTTTGGTAGTTTGTGTTTTCTTGTTAACACAGCTGTCTGATTTTTAAAACGGTGGTTGCAGATGCTGGCTCCTGAGTTCAGCCAATCAACGTGTACTTCACTCTGGTACCTCGTGTGCGACGAAAGTATCTACTCTGGAGTTGGAGCTAAAAAAGTTCCTCAAAATGTAGTTCTAAGAACTATAATAGTTCATGATTCCTGTGGTGCGGATGCAATAAAACAGGAGGTTCTTAGAACTAAGTTCCTAGAACTATGAAATGGTTCCTGCGGTCTGGAAACACCTATGTAATGGTGGCACAGTGATCTGAATCTTGAGTGT
>JAPZDX010000010.1:22074732-22086625 GCA_029783625.1 Naso annulatus | reverse complement strand
GATCAGATCAGATTTGTTGTGTCCAGACATCACTGCTCTGTACCGACCGATCTGCATGGGTTACTGTGGTAACCATGTAGGTGCCAGTGGTGCGCTGGTAATGCCACTTAATAACACGGAAGTACGACAATTGGAAAAGGTAGATACAAGGTACGTCTCGCCATCCAAACACTTGTGCTGTCAAGTCACGGCGCCAAACTCTGCTGTACCAGACAGGCTCCACTTCGGAACAGAGCGATGAACATTACGATGTTCTGTGCTGTAGTCATGGCGGGCTTCACTGTGCAGCAAGACGTTTGGCACCGTCTGCAGAGCAGTGACTGGAGGGAGCATGTCATCCTTGTGACATTTGATGATTAGAGGTGGCGTGTAGATTTTAGTGAGCCAATACATCTACTGATACCTCTGAACACATCTTCAGTGCTGCTCCTGGAATCATCGGGTGTTTCGGGTCTTTGAACATCGTACACCCTCCTCCACGTGACCCGACCGCGGCTGGTCAGACCCCAGCCTGTGTCCAGATGGCAAACTAGCTACTCTGACTCCATGGTTCTCTTTGTTTGAGCCACAGCCATCTTGAGGCCCTCTCTGCTGCTTCGGTGATGCTGCGGCTGGCTCTCTTCTTCCTCTCTCCCTCGATGCCGGAATCACTGAAGGCTCTCGCCAGAGAACGGGCAGTGAAGCCCCTTCATCCCACCTCCACTGGGAGACACCTCACCTTCCATCCCACCTGCTGAGAGCTGTTGACCAGTCCTGAGTACTTAGCAAGCTTCCTTTTGAAGATCTTTTACAAGCAATCTTCCCGTCATCAGCTCAAGCAGCACCACTTGCTTGGTGGACTCAGACACCAGGACTATGTCTGGACACAAGGTGGTGGCTGCAATGTGGTTGGGGAACTTTCCAGAACCACCAACAGCTGCCAGTCCCTTGCGAGCAGAACATCTGGACTGGAGATGCATCTGTACAAATCAGATTTGAATCCCATGTCAAACCACCTCACCATGTGGTCTGAATCTGATTTGCGAGTTGGATTTCATGTGTCATTTTTGCTGTCCAGACTTCCTGTAACCAGTTGGAATACAATCTGGATATGACAAAAATCCGATTTGGGCTGGCAGTCTGAACAAGGCCTGTGTTCCTCCATTTGTATAAAGGCCCGACTGATAACAGAGAGCAAGAACTTTCCGATATGTCTGCTGATAATATATTCGTATAATGCATAATATGTTGACGTGCTGAATGTGGTTATGAAATACTTGTGACAAAGATATGTAATGGAGGCGGGATATCTTACATTTTAACAAACTTTATTCCATAATTTCACTGAACCGTGAACACTTCACCGCCCTCTGCTGAACAAACTACATAATTACACCAATTTAAAATGCTAGTCCAAGCATTTTTCCAGCTTCAAAAACAGTTCTAATACTGGCACATATAAGAGAACATGTACGCCGATACTGATATATCTGTGATACGATTCTGATGTATCTGTGATAGGCCAATATCGGCCGAGAATATCAGCAAACTAAAATATCAGTTGGACCCAAATCTGTGAACAAACTAAATTGCTCCCAGCATCTCTATATTCTGTTGCTAGATTTTTTTTTTTTTTAAACTGTCCATCAGATTTCTCTCTCCCAAGATAAAGTCTTTAGAAGATGTAACTTCACCTTTTTAATATTTAGTCAAATAGAAAAACATTTTTATAATAATTTTCTTCAGTATCTTTGAATTGCTCTTATTTGACGGTGTTTCCTGGATCATTTCTGTTTATGCCCCTCTCATAAACTCTCAGGTGTAGCTAATGTGTCCAGTTTTACTGATGTATCCATCTACCCTGTTATTATCAACTTACCTTAACTTAACTTTTATAACCTGGGTATGTAGTCAGTCATCTCAGCTGAGGGGCTTAATGTTTAATGCCCCTTAAACACCACGAACATGAGCATGTAAGTCTTGCTTTGTAATGCAGGTTGATGTAAATTCCTTATTTCTGTCTCTTCCTCTGCAGCGGAGAAGGTGTCGTCTTTAGGGAAAGACTGGCACAAGTTCTGTCTGAAATGTGAGCGATGCAGCAAGACGTTGAATCCTGGAGGCCACGCTGAGGTAAGACTGAAGAGGTGATGGAGTAGAATTTACATTTTAAGATGAGGCCTTATTTTACAGCAAGCTATGAAGTGTTACGGCAGAATATGTTAAAGAAACACCAGGTAACTTTGACCTCGACCCTCTGCTGTGAAAAACAAATCTTACTGATGCATGTTAATACGTCTCATAAAACAGCACTTTTAGTAAAATCGGGTCATATTTTTCAGAGAAAATGTCCCCTGGTTTTCCCTCTGATGTCCTACGACCGCTTTGCCTCAACTCTGTTGAAGCATTGGGTTGCAGTCAAAGTTACACAGCTTTACAAGCTTTACAGTTGCATTGCTTTAAAAGAAATAACATAGTGGGCCACAATTCTTGTATCTTACCTTAAAATAATAAAACTTTTCTCAACTTTTGGCTGATCATAAGAGACAGAGGGGTGTAAAAGCAAAGATATTTTTGAGAAATTTTAAATAATGTGTGTAAAACATCTTCAGTCCTAGTCACAGACTGTTTCAAGTACACTTTGTGTGAATAAACACCAAAACCAAAGGGTTTAAGCAGAGTTTAAGGTAAGAGATAAAAGACAAAAAAATTGAACTGCCACAGGAAAAAGACAGTGAAGTTTCATTTTCAAGATAACTGGCTTTCACTGAGAGTAATAAAACGACATGATGCTAAACAGAACACAGAATAGACTGAGCCCTTATTTAGCTCGTTTGTCATGTGTAATAAATGGTGTGAACAGAGAGAATAACAAAGAGCAGACAAGTCTTATAAACTTCAGTGAAAACGTCCTTTTTGGCATTAAGTGAATCCAAACAGATTGAATATAAAAAAATGTTTAACTAAACTTTTCCACTGCAGTTCAGACCAGTGAGAAACTTGACCTGTAGTTTCACTCCTTCAAAAGACGGAGATTCAGTTTATTTTCCTTCTCTTGTTTTTGCAGCATGATGGGACGCCTTACTGCCACAAGCCGTGCTACGCTGCCCTCTTTGGACCAAAAGGTGCCATTTCATCTGGTTTACACTCAAAAACAATATCTGTAATAACTCTGTATCAGTCCTTTTCACGTTGTTCTGGATCACACTGCTTTTCTAGACAAGGTTGTCCCTAGTGTGCCTTTGACTTTCCTGATATTCTTACTCAAATGTCTTAGTGATGCTCCTTTGAAGAGTATTGCAGGACAGAAATAACATTTTTGACACAAAAAAGTGTCGCTCTAACTTGCCCTGCACGTCAAACACCAGTAGAATTTTATTAAGCCGTTTTCAGGTTTGTAAATGCAACATCTGCGCATGTTTTAGGTGTGAATATTGGCGGTGCTGGTTCATACGTGTACGACAATCCTGTCAACGAAGCCCCTGCTGCCGTTTCCATGGAAATAGATGGCAAACCGGAGGAGGAGAAGAAAGCTCCCACACGGGGGCCAGTGAAGGGTAAGAAACATGTGGAGCAAAAATAGAACAACTTTCATATGATGGGGAGAGAAAATGTCTGCAGCAACAGAAACAGAAGAATATCAAGATAACACGAGGAGAAACTCACAGAGGAGGAGAGTATATTAAACTTGCACAGGGCAGATGCAGATAAAGATGTTTGAGTCAACGTAATCATTTGAAGATATTTGTATACAAGGAAAAATCAGGGAGATTAAAATGGGAAAAGGGACCATAACAGAGAATAACTACACAGCACATATTGTTTTATATAACATCATTCCAATTCAATGTCACCTTTTCAGCTGCAAGCTTCTCATCTTTCTCTGGAGGACCCAACATCTGCCCCAGGTGCAACAAGACGGTATATTTTGGTAAGCAGATTGGAGTTTTCATATCTCACAGTTTGCAGCGACTTAACAACTGGTTGCTATGGTGACTGTCTCCATGGTGGTGTGTGTGTGTATGTGTGTGTGTGTGTGTGTGTGTATGCAGCTGAGAAGGTGTCATCTCTTGGAAAGAACTGGCATAGGCCATGTCTGCGCTGCGAGAGATGCAGTAAGACTCTGGCTCCTGGCAGCCACGCGGAGGTGAGACATGCAGTACATATATATGTATGTATGTATGTATGTATGAAAGAAGGTGCCCACATGTTCAAAATGACAAAAGAGTCCACATCACTAGAAACTAAGATGATTTTTCTTTCTGTTGCAGCATGATGGACAGCCATACTGCCACAAACCGTGCTATGCTGTGCTGTTTGGGCCCAAAGGTAAGATGGGAAGGAGATTTACCTTGAAAAAAACAGCATGTCCCCAAACAACAACATGTAGAGGGTCATTTTAGATCTACAAATATTTATCAGAGGCAGAGTCGTATCAGCTGACTCAAACCTTGGTGGGTGAAGGCAAATAACGACTGTTGTTGTAGCCTTCAAGTGTCAGATTGAAGCGTGGCGGAACAGGCGCGAGGTTCAGTTAGTTTTGAGATGACTATAGTGCTCTCGCTGATAACATCGTCTGACTCAGGATGTAGACTGTGGGTGTAAGCCTGCCATCGGGCGACTACCTTAATTTGCATTCTCCTCTCTTTCCGCTGCCTTTTTGTCAGTCAGTATGTTTACATGACATCAGAGAAAGTAGATTTATTGTGTTAGTCCGGCTTAAACCGGAGTTTTAAAATGCATGTGAACATGTAAGTAGGATTGAAATCGTACAAAATCGTATTTCTCAAAGTTGAGCTAACCCACCCTGATAATGTGATTGGGAGCTGAATTACTCCTGCATGTACACACCTCAACCGGACCTGAACTGGCGCAAGCAACCTGTGCGTGATTGATAGTCGCCGCACAATCTGTGACCCAGAACTGGAACAGCATAACTTTGTGGAAGAAAGCTGCGAAGAAAACAAGAATCTTGTAAGCATGAGGGGAAACGTGCATCGAATTTGTTGCAAAAGTAAAGCGTAAATATGAAGTGAACAGCACGCACAGTTGTCCATGTTTTCAACATTCAACATGGATTCTGCTACCTGCTTGCTAACTTGATTGTAGCTTGTTTGGATAGTTGGCAAAGGTCCGATAGCAACCAGCTGAACGGGGCATATTGCCCCGATTCTCCCTCAGTGCTTGTTTACTGTGACAAACACAGCAGTCCAATTAAATGGCCTGATCGAGCTTTAACTGTAGCTCGACTTAACTGTGCATGTAAACATACTGACTGTCCTGCTGGGACACCACAGCTACATTCTGCGTTTAGTGTCACAAAAGATAATTTTAATTGGTTTAACAAAATTCAAACAAGCTAGAGCTTTTTTTTACCCCCACAGCAGAATAATACTCGGTGCAGCCAGACCTTTCTGCAGCCCTGTGAAGAGAGGATGGGCTATGCAAGATAACTGAAGCTAAATTTAACTGTCACTGACTTCCAGGGTAAGGCCAGTATGAAGCTGAGGAAGGAAGTCCCCAACTTGACCAGTCATAACATGATTAAAACTTTAATACTTTATTAATAACCATGTCTGCATAAATTAAGAGATTTTATTTTGCAGTGGTTGCTGTTCAGAAATGAAATAAACAATCCCATGATCCCACACTGCTGCACACAAATCAAACTACATCTTTTTGTTTCACTGTTATAATAGAAAGTAAAGTCCAACAAATTTATTGGTTTGACAATATTTTTTGGCAGTTGTTGGCCTGTCACAGACGTATCGATATCTGCTGTTTCTGTATTTGTATTATTTTAAGTGAGGGGTTTACTGTTCAATGCTTTTATGTTTAAATAAAGTTTGTTAAAACGTAAGACATCATGTCTCTATTATACACACACATATATATATAATTATCGGCTGATATATTGGATGTTGGAATGTTCTCTCGTCCTAATATCAGGATCCGCATTGGCCCTAAAGTCCCGTATCAGTTGGGCTCTAACAGAGAGACCTCCCGCAGCAGAAATGGGGTAGTGTGTGTTAAAGGTAACGTCAGTGTTCTGCTCTCTCTCTCTCTCTCTCTCAGGTGTCAACACTGGAGGAGTCGGCAGCTACATCTATGACGATCCCGAGGCCGAGGCGCAGCAGTGAACCCTCCAACACACGGACACAGCGCCACCTCCAGGATCCTCGATGTGTCTCTGATTTGCCTTCTAAAGTCATGGTGACAAACGACATGTACTGCACTCACAGGGATGGATATTTAAATGTTTATGTTGTATTTGTATATCGTTTATATATCTATTTTTTTGTACTGAAACGAACCTTTAACATGTCCTCCCATGTGAGTTTCAGATTGGCCTTTAAGTTTCTTGCTTCTCTTTGCCAAATAATTATTAGCTTGTTATGTATTGGATAAAAGTGACTGTGGGTTTTCACTCATTACTAATAGTTTTTTTCAGACTTTTGTGCACTTACAAGAAAAAAAAAAACGTACCCCAGGCCAACAATTGATTGTGAGTCTCTTGAACAGCTTCGTCCTGTTTCTATTGGGAAAGGGATGAGGTGCAGTCTAGACATAGAAAAGCTAAATTTCATGAATGTGAGCGCTGTGAAGGTGAGTTTGGGGTCTGTTGTGAAGAAAAGTGTTCAACTGTGTGCACATTTTCTACAGTAAAACTGTTTAAAACCAAACCTGTGGTCAGTGTGGATGTGTTTTCCATATTTAATAAACAGCATCGATACTAATAATGCCAAATAATGACTATTACTTAGCAAGGATAGATTTATTTATGAAGAGCAATTTATACACTTAAGCAAACAAAAAAGCACTGTAAGGCTGGAACTATAACTTTCATTATAAATATATAAATATATAAAAATGTTAATGTCTCAGTGATGAGGCTGGAGCTGACAAATCTTTGATGTGTTTGCTTGATAGATGATTTTAAAAATCTGAGACATTAGACAAGCTACTCAGACCTTTCCTTATAGAGTGGCAACAATTTATGAAAAAACTTTTTTATGAAAGTGTATATTACATATATTTATATTGTATATTATTAGAATGTGTGTGTGTGTGTGAACAAAAATATTTTTTTATGCCCCACCTCTGAAAAGTGCGACCAAATAAAAAGATGAAATGTCACTAATGGGAAGTTAGTCGACAGCGCCCCCCTCAGGAAATCTCTCACACTGAACAGAATAGTGTAAAAACATTGGTGTAGAATTCAGTGAGAATTGGATTAGATTATTTATTGGAGAACAGAAGCTACAAATACAAATAGGCTACAAAACAGGCCTACGTGAGGTACTTGTAGGCCTACCACTTCAGGCTACTTGAGCATTTCCATTAAGTGCGCCTGCATTTTGCTACTTCACTATGTTTCTGAGGCAAATGTTGTAGGCTACATTGCTATTTCTTAATGTATTAAAATGAAACAGAGTTCTGATAGGACCAGAATGCTAAAAACACATAGGCCTAATGATGCACTGGCAAATGAGTGGGCCAATATCAAGACATTTTATCAAATAGCTGTAGTGAAGAAAGGATTTTAATTAAGGACTTTTTCTTTAAGTTTAGTATGCAGTTCAGTCAACCCATCTGTCAAATAATACAACTATACTGCAACTTCAATTTGTAGAAATCAACTCAGCAAACTTTTTATTTTCATTTTCATTTTTTTTCCATAGCCTAACAGTATATTTAACAACTATTTTTGCTTGTTTAGATATTTGGTCAGTGATCTAAGCTAAAATATATGGCAGATATAACAATTAGTAGTTATTCTATGCATCCAACCCATCATAATTAATAACACTCATAAATAATGACACTCGAGTTATTTTTTGTCATCAATACGACGTCTTATTTTGAAGTCCAATGCGATGTCTTATTTTGAAATCCCCTGAAGTGGTGAGTGTTCTCCGGGATGATCGAGTAGTAGAGCTGCTTCGGCTTTAACAAGCTCAGTAGCGCCGACGCCATCTCGTGACCAGGACCGATCATTGATTTCTTTTCGACAGCAGGAATAATTAAAACTCCACAAGTTCACTCTCAGGAACTTCTGCGTTTTATCTGTTGAGTAATTATTTCTGCGTCACAGCTGCTTGGATTAGAAAATAGATTATCCGCTCGCGAGGGAGCAGCACAAAGCTAACTCTTAGCTTGTGACGTTGTTAGCTAAACCAGATTGGCCGCGGAAGAATTTAACTGTTCTGTTTATGTTTTCGTCGGTTCGAGGAAATGTTGGACGGATCTCCGGCTCACAGCGATGAGGCCAACATTGGCAACGTCGAAAACAACAACCCGGTATCTTTAATTTCCAGCAGCGATGAGGTGAACATGGGCAACAAAACACGGCAGCTGAAGAAAGGAGGGAGGAAGCTGCGGTCGACGGCGCCTCTGCATCACCAGAAACCCCCGAGAAACGGCCCCAACATCCGCCTGTTCGACCACAACAATAACAACACTTCAGCAGCTTCATCTGCCGGCAGACCTGCAGCTCAGCCCGGTACCGAGCTCATGGTCGGTACACAGACCGTGCTGACCCTCCATCACCTCAAACAGGGAACCAAGAAGGAGGTAACTTCCTGCTTCAGCGCTGTTGTTATCTGTGGCGCTGCAGCTCAACTGACAAACACTGTCTGTCATTGAACAGGCTGTTCTCACCCGATATGAGGAGATCTCTAAAATAATGTCAATAATTACCAGAAATCAGTTATAATCTGTATGATGTGTTTACATCTGTCCTTTCATGAAGGCGTCCCAGTGTATCTGCTTCTCATGTCGTACACAGAGAGCTCTTTTACTTGATAAGTAGCCTGGCAGAAAAGTAAGTTGTTTGGTGATCAATTAGTTAATGAATTGGTTTTTGATTTGACGTCGTTTAAAAGTACTCAAGTGCCAAAAATCCCCCTCTCAAATGTGAATAACTGCTGAATGTAGTAGTCGATAAATATCTGATATATATATATTTATATATATATGTTATAGCCAAAAACAAATATTTCATCAGTCTAGAAAATAATAAGCCATTGAAAATAAGTAAGTTGCAGCCCCACATACATCATTATCTGCAAATTTCTGCAGCTATGTGCTTGTAAGCCACATGAAAGATAATAACAAGTGTTCATGCACTCTCTTCAAAAGTAGACTTAAATGCCCTGCAGTGCCTGAGGCTGTTTGGAGTGACGCAGTTCTTAATTCCTGTTATGAAGAATCGAAAGTAGACCTGATAAACTTGCCTAACTTCCTGTTTGGGCTGGCAGGTTGTGCATTGCTGGGCAGGTCTGACAGTAAAGTAAAGAGCGACAGGAAGCTGATGTCACCCAAGTGTAATAACACTTTTAATGATGCAGTTGTTGTATCTAGTTTGAGTGTGAATGTCTTTTCAGATCTCATCAAGTTAACAGTTGTGGCTCATGCACTGAAATTACTTAATGCAAAAACACGTTTGTCGTGAACCGCATGTACAAGAGTTGAGGAATGATCCATGCAGATCAGTATTTGCTGCAGGAAATGACTGGAGCAGAATAGAAAACAGTTAGGCTGTAGTTTCATGTGTTATTGTGATTGGCTGGTTTTTACATGTGGATCACAGCAGCAGTCACATGGTGAGAGTTTGGTCCTTAAATTCTGATTTTATACGGTCAACTTTGGTCACCAAAGCCTCAGATTGTTCTGCAGGTGTCGGTCTTACAAAGTGATTTGGGAAGATTTTGTCATAAATTTCAAGTTTTTCGAGGATCCCAAACTGCAAAGAGCAAGAAATATGACACATGGTTAAATATGAGATTTAAGGATGATCTTTTTTACATCAAGCTTTAGACAATTAAGTCATTAAAATTTAAAGTTGACTGTGCAACTGTAGCATCATGTTTTCATTGAATGTCAAAATATTTTGTGGATACATTTGTCATATTATCAACTGAGGAACTCTAATTGTAAGCAGTGAATATTTATTTTAGTGATAAATTAACAAAAAAAATTGTCGTCCATAATCAGGGCCAGTTATTTAGAAAGTCCTTTTTGTTCAGTTTGAGAATAATTTCCTCGGTCTTAGTTGATTGTTTGCTTCTGATGCAAAAATTCTTGACTCACCACCAACTTATTTAACCTCCAGACTTCAAGACGAAGTGGATGTCGTTTGCCTGTTTGTCGTGGAGATAGTTCAGTCGTCACGTGATGTTATGTTCATGCCACACTACTTTTGGTCAGGCGTGTTTTTTGTGTATTAGAGCTGCAACAATTAATTGATGGAAGATTAATCATCAACTATTCTAATAGTTGATCATTTCAGTCATTTTTCAAATTAAAAAAAAGTAAAAAAAAATGGCTAGTTTAGCCTCAAAAATTTGAGGATTGCTTGTTTTCTTGCCTTGTTTGATAGTAAATGAGGAGTCTGTGTTTTTTGGGGGGGCTGTTGTTTGGACAAAAGAAGAAATTTGAAGAAGTCAAAGTGGGCTTTGAGAAACTGAGATGAGTATTTTCACAAAGGGCTGAGCAATGTGACGATGTTGTATCGTATTGTGATATGAGGCAAGATATCAGAACAGATTTTGGATATCGTTACATCGTGATATGGTGTAAGTTTTGTCTTTTCCTGGTTGAAAAGGCTTCGTTACAGTAAAGTGATGTGATTTTCTGAACTCACCAGACTGTTCTTGTTGTTCTCTTATTGATCCTTTATCCACTTATCCACATTACAGATGATTATTTGTCAAAAAATGTCATCAGGTTAATATTTTGTAAAATCACTTTTAGTTGTCCTGACAATACTGTCTCAATGTCGAGATATTTGGTCAAAAATGTTGTAATATTTACTCATTTTATCGCCAGTCACAACCTACATGATCAATATTTATTGATACTGACTGATATAAATTTCCACTGTCGTGAAAAGGTTTTCTGCTGTATCGCCCAGACCTGTTTTCACACTTTCTGACATTTCATGGAATGAACACCTGATCAATATATCCTGAAAATAATCGACAGATTAATTAAAAATGAAAATAATCATTCGTTGCAGCCCTATTGTTTGTGTGTGTGTGTGTGGTGTGCGCGCAACTGAACAATCTCCATGGCAACTGTGCAAACTCCATCTACACATATTAATCAGATAACTGGATTAATAAAAGCCTGTTTTTGTTTCGTAGCTGTTGAAATCCAGAGGTGGCAGATTGGAGCGAGGGGCCGTGCAGCCAGGGGTCCAACCTGCCCACAGCCTGAACAGACACGACCAAATCAGCCAGAACATGATGACACGGAGCCACAAGCCCACGCAGGGCCACAGCCCCGCTGCTTCTCACCCCACAAAGAAGAAACCCAACAGCAGCCCGCATAAGCCCACCACTCCCCACCCATCTCCGCTCCAAGAGCAGAAGAGACCCCTCCACTCCTCCAACAACGTGAAAATTGTGAACACACCGCCTGCTGAAGCTGCGCCTGAATTCCTCAAAGATGGCGACAAGGTCTACGCTGGAGCCAAGTTCAGTGAGCCCCCCTCACCCAGTGTCTTACCCAAGCCGCCCAGCCACTGGGTCGGGGAAAACAAGCCTCAGCAGAGCCACCAAAGCCGAGAGCAAATGACTGTTCACTTAAAGTCGCTGCTGAAGGTTCAAGATAAATCATGACCACATTTTGGAATTTTTAAATTGGAGCTGATCTTTCTGATATCTGATGTGCACTGATTGCCAACAATGGGGGGAAAAAGTGTTGTTTTAAAATTGAGTTTGGCCTTTAGCACACTGCAATACAATGTAGGGAGTTTTTATTAACTGTAGTACAGTTTCCCATGATTCAACATGCTGCTTACATTTGTGAACATTTTGGAGACATCGTGTTGTTGCTGCAGATCTGACTGACTTCCCGTGAACTGAAACATTTTCTGCCTTCTTGTCGGCAGAGGAAAGAGAAAATGATGCTG
>JAPZDX010000010.1:22008453-22018556 GCA_029783625.1 Naso annulatus | reverse complement strand
AGGGGCTCGTTTGCAGGCCTCAGCATCTCCGTTATGAAGAAGCAGGTCGATTATCTCCTGCGTCCACGTGGTCCCTGATGCCCAAAACCACGTAAAACAAGAAGTTTAATGAATAAGATTCCATCCATGTATTGAATCTCAGCATTTTGTGGAGATATCCCAATTTACACCCCAACGAAAAACAAAACAAAACACATTAAGTCCTAGAATTGTATGTTTTCCATCTGCTGCAATTTTGTTGCAAATGTTCACACTGTTATACACTGTATAAATCTAAGAATACTTACATTTACAACTTACTGTTTATTCTATGTATTACCACTGCATGACTAAAAGTCAGTTATGGGTGAATTTGGTCTCCTTTGTTAGCTGTTTTGGAAGCAATAAAGGGGAAAAAAGGAAGTGTGACAGCCTTCACTCCAACAGAGAATTGGTATACTGCTGATGTGAGGAATTTTTTTAGGCTATCCTTAATTTTCTGTTTGTTTTGTCTGCTTCACTGAATAATGATGTTCTGCATTAGTGGTGGAAGAAATATACAGATACTTTACTGAAGTACACATCCATTGCTGTGAAAGTACTCCATCACAAGTTTCATCAGATAAATGTTTTGAAAATGTGTAAAGGTCTGAAAAGTTAACGTAGGCCAGCTGACAATCTAAACTTACTCATGTGAGTGTTATACAACTATATATTATAATTGGAATATTATTAGGCTGCTGTTTAACAGCATTTTGCCATATTGTCAAGCTTGTGCTTATTCGATCTATTGAAGGCTACAGGCTATGACCTATTGGTGAGGAAAATCCTCAATAATGCACAATATTTTATCTATATTACTGTAGGCCTAAATATTATAAAGTTGCAGGAAATGGTCTCCAGTAGCCTAAAGTACTAAGTTATTTCTCACTGCTTTTGCAAACTGTATGAACACTCACAAGGCTTTCCTGAAAACACACCAGGCACAAAAAACATTTCCTGTCCAAAACTACCTATGCACAAAGGTTTTTTGTATATGAGCAGAGCACGCAGCTGTCCACAGAACTTTACCTGCTTTGGGGTAGGTGGCGATGAGGAGGTCTGAGGGGTCCGGACGGAAAGCCCAGATGGAGTCCCAGCCATCGGCCGTGAGCTTGGTGAGAGGAACCCCATTAACCGGAATAAGAGGGAAGCGATACAGGGAGCTCCCGGCCTCTTCAATGGCTTGGTAAAAAGTCATCTGTTCCTTGTCTGACATGACTGACACTGTCAAAAGTTTACTCAAACAATAAAATGGTTCATGCAAGGTCAGCACGGTGGTCCCTCTGCAGCAGCTTCTCAGCTGACTTTGGTCCTTTGCCCAGCACTCACACTTGATTTGCTTTGCTGCACGGTAAATTCAAGCTGTGCAAATCTCTTCGTGCTTGACAGTAAACCACACAATCTCTGTTTATATGCCTCGCCACAGTGTCTCCTCCTCGTGAACTCGTGATGTCTTGGCTTTCAGCCTAAATCTTCTCCCTCTGAATTCAAAAACAAGTGTGAGTGCTTCAGATGCTCTAAAATGTTTTGTGCTCCCTCTCTCTGTCTTAGTAACCTGGCTGTCTGAGCGCTTGTACCATGTTCTTGTCTGCCTGTGATCACTCAAAGTTTGAGTTTGAGATTCAGACTAAAGTGCCTTTATGTAACACTCCAATTATGTACGCTCCACTCCACTTTTTGCTAAACTACCGTATGTTTCTTCATCTGCTTCTTCTTATCTTACTTGCTTCTCCTGTGATTTAAGCAATAAACTAGGAATGATCATAAAGGAGCTCTATCTGCAGATTTAAACTAGGCAAACTTGACAGGAAAGCAAACAAAACACTGAATTCATTTACTTATACATATTTAGTTTTTTCTTGATATTTGACAAAGTAAATTGCTGTGTGACAGTGAGAGATTTGAATGTGTGTTAATGGTTATTACATAAAATACTAACTTTTTGTGGAAGATACATAAAAAAAAAGTTCCCCAGCTGAAAAACATTTTTGGACCAAAACAAAACAGTTCAGATTGACTGATAAAGATCTGCCACTTTGTTTTCTGTTTGCACATAAATGCAAGCCGTGTGTATTTTCTCTGGAAAGAAGCTCAGCTCCACAGCAGCCTGAAACATAGTCCTCATTGCAAAACAAAAGACTGCTTGTATATGATTTTTTTTTAAAAGTACAAAAACCCATTGGAACAAAACACCCACAGAGAAAATGTGTTACAGGTTACAGATTTATCAGGTTTACAATTTACCTGCACTTACAGCAGCAGCTTGTTGTTGATTTAGAATAAGTTTGGCTGTTGCTCTAGCTAACATGCTAACAGGCTATAATTCTTGATATTTGTTAAACTTGCAACAGGCATTTGATTGGCTATAAGTGGAGAGACCACAGTTATGAAAATGTCCTCATGAAATAAAATTAGACTTTAGAAAAAGTCTCCTATAAATGTTTGTAATAAAGTAAATGTAACAAATAATTCACAAGGTTAGTTTTAATAAGTCCTGCAGTTATGTCACAGATTGTCCGTTCTGTCATTAATATGTTTATACAGTATTTTTTAGTTAGTTTACAGTAGGCTTATTTCTGGTAACAAAACAGCAGCAAAACAAGGTCCATTAATAAAACAACAGTGGTAAACCATTAAAAGATCAAGACAGAGAGTGATAGTCAATGAACTTGAGGTCAGGGTATGTTTTTTTAAATCTACAGTCACAGCTTTAAAATCTGCATATAGGTCAACTGGAACAGTCAGGATGCAAGTGAGCAGTTCACTGTCACCACCTCCACCTCTGACACACTTTCAATATTCCAACTGTTTGTTTCAAGCATTTCTATTAAAGATATGAAATTAAAGCTGCAGTTGGTAACTTTGGGGTAAGCATCAATTATTGATATCAAATCTTCAATTTTCATTTTCAGTCAATTTATTGTGTTCTATTTGGAAAAAAGTCATAATACCCATAAACAGCTATTAGTAGCCTAAGTGACATTATCTGAGAGTATTGTGAGATCTCTGTGTTTTCCCATGCCTCTGTATTCAGGATTGGTAAAAATCCTATCGCTTTCGTTCTATTTGCCCAATCAGTGATGCTCTCTGTACTCTCTGTCCTGATTGGCCGATCGATGCTGCTCTTCTTAGCGACAGGTGACATCAGCACAAGCTGATTAGTTGTTCATGCCTCGCACTCTGACGCGCTTCTGACGACAACAGAGTGTCCGCAAGTGACACCGTCGTCAGCTCAAGTTGGAGCTGAGACGGACAAGTTTCCTTCGCTGCAACTTTCCCTGCAACCGTTGCATCTCGGTTCAAACTGGACTCAAAAGAGAGAGCAACAACAAACGAAATAAAATGTGAGGGGTTGAAACATATTTCTTTTTACAAGGCCAAGACGAATTAGCAATGGGTCATTATTTTTTAATTACCATTTGCTAAAATGCACATAATTAGTATAGCTTAGAAACAGAGCAGCAAGAATTCATTTGCAGCAGATATCAGGGGGAAAAATGAAAGAATGAAGTGAATTCAGTAAAAACAGAATAGCTTACATTTTCATGGAAAGAGAAGGGATGAGACAAAAGTGACAGGAAAGTGACAGGTTCTGATGTTGCACTGGAGCATCAGCAACTTGGACCAAAACAAATATTGGCACCAGTCACACCTTCTTGCTAAAAAGACACAGCTGTTATAGCACTCACATCAGCAGTTAAACCCTGTAGATCACTGGAAAGCACATTTCATTCAAACTCAGCAGAAACACAACAAAACTTTCTCAAAAACTTGGTTCATCTTTGCACTGTTCTAACAATTTCCAACTCAGGTTTCATTTGAAATAAAAATGTTGGATCCTCTACAGGAAAAACACTTGTTCACCAGTGGGAGGAGTGATGTAGAGGTGTCAGCCTCCACTTCATGAGAGGAGATGGGAAAAACAGGAAAGACTGGAGTGAAATAACTGAGACCCCGAGTACTTGGCGATAACTGAGTTCAGTCAGAGGCTGAGTTGAACAGAAACTCACAAACATACACCCACTGTGCCTGCATGCCATTGCTTAACAGTTTACAGGTGAAGTAATACTGCTGTTTGGGATAAACACAAATAATCCCACTGCTAAACAAACAAAGGGGATATTTGCATCGGTTTCAGTCTGAACATCTTCATGAACATAAGGAGGGCAAACAGCGTGACAGAAAGTGAGTCATAAACATGCAGGTGGACCATTAATACAAAAAACAGAGAAACTCTGATGACATCACACTCAGAGGGAGCGTGATGTCATCTTTGAGCATGAAGACTTTTCTACACTATATCTTTAGAGGGCATAATAATTTATTAACTTTATATGTTTTTGTTTAATTTAATTTTTTCTCTCATTATTTGGTCTTGCGCCCCTGGCTTGTTGTTGTTTACTTAAACTGTAGAAATGCTGCACTGTTTTTTAAATTGCAAAATTGTTTTACATGTGCAACTGTTCAGTAAAGAAGAAAAAATATTGATATACAATATATTGATAAAAAATATTGATATTGAGCCTTTAACAGGAACTGGTTTGTATGTCGGACATTTCACACCTTGCTGGGAGATGCACTGGGGTTTAGAGGCACAAAACATTTTAGCAAAAAGAGAGTAGCCATAGGCTACAATAAAAAATTAAGTTGCTATTTTCTCTGGAAAAGCCACTAAGTTAAGAGTAAAAACAGCCGATCAATCATCTCCATAGTTAAAGTGAGATTTATTGTCTATACATTTGAAATATTGCAGAAATACACAAGGGAGAGAAAAGATGGGGAGGAGCAGATTTCTAGGGAGGTACTACAGATGATGGGAGCTTGTTGCAGATATTCTCTTTATCTAACTTTATTTATATAGCAACCTTATAGCACATCTTAAATAAAGTGCTTTAAATGTGTTCTATGATGTTCTGTTATAACTGTTAGAAACTGCATAGATTGAAACATGGAGTAGGCCATAAATGCACGAAGAGCCTGTTTTTATATTTTACGGTTACTTCACAGATTTTTAACCATTTGACTGGAATGTTCAGGTAGACAAACGTTCACTTGCTTTTTGAAGTTATATTTCTATCCTCAAACAATAATTACTTGAACAAATCTAATCTGACTCTCCTCTTTAAACGTTTTTATTAATGTTCCTTCTCTTTACTCTTTTATTTATTTTGCCTCTCCGTTATCTTGTTCCGTTTGGTTGCTCAATCCATTCTCAGAATGTGGCATTTATGTTTCTGCGAAGCCGACGGATTAGACCCACATTAATTCAAGATGAAAAGAAATGTCTTGCTTCTCTTTATGTGTTTTACGGTAGTTTTCTCTACAAGCGGAAGTCGGCGTGACAACTTCCTTGGAAACAAGAAGCTAGCTTCTCGGTGTTAGGCAAAGGTGTAGCATGTTTAGCTAACTGCAGCCATCGGAAATGCTTTCTGAATCGCTTAAACGTTTTAATTTATTTTGTGCAGTCATGGGTCGGAAGTTGTAACGTAACGACGTGACGTTAGTAACCTTAGAGACAATTCCAGCTAGCTAGAAGTTAACGATAATGTTAGCAATGTAGCCAGCTAAGTTTCGCATAGTTTGCAGCACCATGTCTTTTTGACGAAATGAATTTCTGCCGGTGGTCTCGTGCCTTTCACATTTTTATGGTCTTGTGTGGAAGTTTGACAAGGTCAGTTAACGTTACAGAAACAGGGGTTACTTCAGGCGTTGATGTTAGCCCCACTGATGGGCGGCCTGTCAGCTCAGCAACCCCTGCTCCTGGTGGTACCGTCACGAAGGCGGTGGACTTCGCCAGTGTGAGCACCCCTGAGGCGGTCACTGTGGACTCCACTCAGGACTTCACTCAGGACTCCACTGCAGTCACAACGCTGACTGTGTCTGAAGCTTCCACTCTTGCCACTGAAACTCCGCCTGCAACAACCGCTCAGCCTGTCCTGACTTCAGGAGGTAACTTGTATCTGCCCACTGTGTCTCCTGCTGCAATCTTTTGTTTGACCGAGTTAGCTAACTGGTGCCAAAATGCAACATAACCCATCAAACTGTCCTCCACTGTTTATGGAAACTAGTAGAGCCCAACTGACACATCAGTTTACTATTATTATCGGTCCATTGCAGATTTATTGATATATATCAGTATTGGCATAATTGTTCTCAGATAAGTGTGCATATTAAAACAGTTTTAAGACTTAAAAAAAGACTTGGACTAGCGATTTTAAATGGTGTAACCATGTAATTTGTCCAGCAGAAGGCAGTCCATCATTTAATCGGTAATAAGTGAAGTGTTTACTGTTAGGTGCAATGATGTTTAGAATAAAGTTTATTGGATTTCCTGCCCGCGTAACGTATCTTTGTTACACATGTATGACAACCTCATTCAAAATATTAGTTATGTTGGATATCGGAATTTTCTTACCCCCTAATATTGGTAACATCGGCCGCAAAAATCCCATATTGGTCGGGCCCTTATCTCTTGTAGTCATGTCCTTTCGGTAGCCTCAATTAGCTACTTTAATACACCGCATATGTGTCATATTTTAACAAACGAAATCAAATGCAAGCATCCTGTCTTTCCTTTTAAATGAGTTGAACTGATTGAATTAGAGTTCTTATTAAATTCTGTTTTAATGTTATTGCCAGTCACACTGGCGTTGCAGCCTTTTGGCTATTTGTTTGCTGACAGTTCAGAAGTTGATTTTAACAAAGTGGCTGAGTTTGTGACTGTCAGTAATTTCAGATTATCTCTGACTGAATTATTACGGCTGACGCGGATGTTTTAATTACTGTCTGAGCAAAATAAACAGTGAGGTTCTCTACGGACTCGAGTGACTCACCGTTTATCAAAACTTGTGCTGGAGGTGTTGTCTTAATTAAATTCAGTGTTCATCCTTTTCAGAGTTTGTATCAGGGGCGTTTGCAGCTTTGTAATTACTGCCTTCGGCCTTCAGTTTGCAGCCTGAACTCTACTGTGTGAAAGCCGGTGTAACGTGGTGAAATAAGATTGCCTTCTTTTATTTCGTCAGGTGGGAAGTCCTCTAATTTGTGACTTGACTTTGTCTGACAAAAGTCAAAGTCATGTGACTCAAGTTTTTTTTTGTTGTTTTTTAAAATTTTTTTTTACTGCAAGTGGATTTTAGAGGAGCAGCGTCAGCTGACCCTGCAGGCACAGTACACTGGTGGTATGTGTAATACTTGAAACTGTGAAATGCTAAACAAAACTTGGTGGGAGTTGCTTTTATTCCGTGTACTGTGGAGATTGTAAGTTGTGGGAAAATGTTTTGAAACAAATTTATTTTAATATCAGGCAAAAATGAGAGGAAGTATGTGTTTTAAACTGTTGTTAAGGTTCAGGATTACTCCACATTTTGCACGGTGAGACAGACAAACGACAGTTACTCTATTTGAACACTAGGTGGTGCTCTTGGACAGTAAAGTGTGTTTGGGTTCATCACATGAGAAGGATCATTTTTTATTTTTGTTCCACATGTTTTATTAATCATGTTTCAATGAAACCATGTACTCAGTGTGTCTGATAATTTATTGAAATAAAAAGTGAGATAACAGTTTTATTCTTGTCACCTTCTCTGTTCATGTGAATGCAACAGAAAATAAATATTCTCTCCTTCTCCTCCTTTCATTCTGCATCTTTTCTTTCAGTTTTTTCGCAGTTCCCCTCTTCAGCTTTTCTTCACTTGTGCTCTTCTTTCCATCTTTCCCATCAGATCTATTCTGCCCTGATTGTTTTTTTTGCTCCCATCCTCTCTCCGTCTCATATGCAGATGTTTTTGCTTTCCTACTCTCATTTCATTCCCTTTTTCTCCCTGATATAAAGGTTTAAAACTTTACTCAGAACAGGTCGATACAGGATGAAACAGATGTAGTAATGAGTTAAGTTTACCCAGTATATCTCAGGCCCATTCAAATGGCGGCCCGCGGGCCACATGTGGCCCAGAAGCAAACCCCGAGTGGCCCAGCCATAAGATTGCTTGTTTTTCTTCAGATTCATTTGTGTGGGTTTAAAATTTGTCATAACCTGCCGCTGAAAAAGCTTTGCCCAGGTACATTTCTTAGTTTTAAAATTTGGCCCAAATGAATTTGTAATTCCTGCAGAATGCATAAGAGAACCACCCAAGACAAGGGAGTTGTTCTGCTCCAGTGAGCCAACATTAATATAAAAATAACACAGTGGATGGAAACAAACCGGGTAAAGTGAAGCCTGTTATTACGTCTGTGCTTTATTGACCCACACTGAGCCAAAGTTCTTTTTTTTTGTTTTCACTCTTATTTTGCACACTTTTCCATCCCTCTGTACTTATGGTTCAATGTCTTTAAAGAGAGCCCTCGTTTGGACATTTACCGTGTTATTGTGGTTGTTTACAGTTATTGTCAATAACCAAAGTTAAGGAGTCAGTGGTCCAAGAGTGACAGAGGATGGTGGAAATCTCTCCTCTTTTTGTTTTAAATCTCTCCTTGTAAGTTCAGCGCTCTTCTACACTCTGCTTTGTCCTGCTGTGCTGTTCGACTCTGAGGGCTTTTATTTCCGTCAGCGGTGATTCTACAACACATGCTTCCTGTCTCATTTTTGTCTTTTCAGATGCTTTAGCCAGTGATGATCCTTTCAAATGATGTTTTAGTTAATCTGCTGATTATTTCTTGATTTATGTGTTTGTCCAGAAAAGGTTTTTTTTTTTTTGTAAGTTTCAGATTCAGTTTCAAGTGTACAAAAAGTCCCTAAAAGTCCCTATAAGCCCAGAAATTTGAAAAGGCTGGACTGAGTAAATTATTAATATCTTTGCCTATCCTATTCTGTTCTATTGTATTCTTTTCTACTCTGTTCTGTTCTGTTCTATTGTATTCTTTTCTACTCTGTTCTGTTCTGTTCTGTTCTGTTGTACTTTAGTAGTTGCCGGTGTCGGCAGGTGGAGCTCCATGCTCCCGTTCAAACCTTCCGGAGGGTCCAGGACACCCAGAGAAGCACACCACACCGGTCCGCACGCGCACACACACGCATGCACGCGCTTATGGCTGTCAGGCGTGTCAGAGAAGCGCTCGAGCCTCTGTGAGTTGTGGGAGAGGGAGTGAGGGAGAGCGCGCGCGCTCTGTAGTCGGTGCTCCACCGTCGGCGGCACCGGACAGACTTGTGCGCGTTAGTTGGCGCGGGTCGGCCGGCTGCTTGTTTCATTTGTTTCCCCGCGTCCGTAAAATGGGATTCTGACAGCAGCCGGGCTGCGGGCGCCGCCGGCTCCTCCTGACCGGAAAATGAAGCGTCTCTGTCGGAGGCTGGCGGTGGCCGTGGCGGTGCTGGTGTGGCTGGGGGCGCTGGTTTACCTGCTGGTGCTGAGCCGGAGGAGGCTGCCGGAGCTCGGTACCGGAGCAGGGGGAGGAGGAGGAGGAGCAGGAGGAGTAGCGGGAGGCGGAGAGACAGCGTACAACCAGGTGAAGTAAAGATCCACCACCTCCTCGGCTGTGTGCGCGCGCGCGACGTGTGTGTGTCAGATGTCCGTGTGTGTTTGTCCTGACATTAGTGTCTGACTCGTAGTTGTTTCATGGCGTTTAAAGACTATTTGTGTTGTTTCCTTTTAAACTTCACTGACAGTTTAAAGTCAGAGGCGGAAAAAACTTATAAATCTTGAATAAAACCACAATTAGACTGCAGGAACTGTTCATTTCTAAGTGAAACTCCTGCGTTTGAAAGCAGTAAATACAAACAACAGTAAAATGTAGACGAGGAAATAATTTAATTCAATTCATGTGTGTTCAATTGTTGTGGTTGGTTCAACTTATTGATTTGGTTGATTAATGACATTTTTCCATGTTTTCAAGCAAAAATTCTTATCATACTATTCATAACTATCATAACTATTTAAAAGAAGTAAGCCTAAAAAGTAACAGTGTTTCCTCGTGCAGTTGGTGAGTTAACAGTAAAACAAAACAAAACAAAAACAAACAAAAAACAGCTAATGCAATCAAACGTAATTGAAAGAGGTTACCTCAGGTAAATGTTATTTCCTCCTGCTAGTCTTTATTTTGTCACTTTCTGATGTAAACTGAAGGAAGTCTGTTGTGTTTCATCTTTAAAACTT
>JAPZDX010000010.1:21930389-21941660 GCA_029783625.1 Naso annulatus | reverse complement strand
AACTGGTCATAATCTGTGATCATGTTCATTTCTCCCATAAGAATGAATGAACTCAAGACTGCTTCCTGTCTCCTAAAACGGCGGGCTGTGGCAAAAAAAAACATGTGACACTGACCCGGGAAATGAACGGTCAGTGAGACGTCTCGCTCTCTATTAACTGTCCCTGGGACCGGTTTGGGATTGGGCTGGAGGCTAAATACAAAATACAGCAAAGGATGCAGGCATGACAAACCCTCGCTTATTAGTATGTTCATTTTTAGTATATTTTTTAGTATATTTTTATGAGTTGTTAAATAACGGACTGCCCTCTGCTGGACAAACTTCATTATTACACCATTTTAAATGAGTCCAAGCATTTAACGAAACATTTAAAAAACACCTGAAGAAATAAACTTTCGATATCAGCTAATACCGGACAACATAAACACCAATACAGATATATCTGCAGGAGGCCAATACCACCAAGCTGATATATTGGTCAGGTCGTACATGTTCAAACTGTAGCTTGATTGCTTATCCCCCTTGCAGAAGATGGAACCTTGCAGATATACGTAGGAGAGCTGAGGTGAAAGCCTGCTGACTAGTTAAGGTATAGTAAGTTAAGTGGACAAGTGCAATGAAGAGACTTTTTTCACTTTAACCTTGTCTGGATACAAATTACCTCGTGCCAAAAAAGAAGCACATGAGAATCGAGCAGGGAGAGAGAAGGAGAGAACATGTAGTTAAGTGGCGAGACAGACTGGGTCACGTTCTGCTGGCAGGGAGAACAGCTTCTCATCTTACCACAAGACATACTGTCACTTTCCCAATATAGAGCCTGCACACTCACTCACACACACACGCACAACCGATAGCACGATGCATCTTAAAATAGCCGTCAGTCTGGTGGGTCCAGACAGCCGTAAACTGACTACAGCTCCATGCAGGACCCTGGCAGACTGACTGACAGCTGCACTCAGGATTCAGCAGGTGCTCGTCGTAGCATTTTACATTTAATTTATCTCTGTCAAATTATTTATGGCATGTTGGTGAAATCGTGATTCTAAGACCGATGTGAAGCCTTAATAGTTCTGTTATTTTAATATGATGCTTGTTTTTCTACATACTTGATTAGTGGTGTTCTACAGTAAGTACATGGCCGGACATTTTGTCCTGAGCCTGATTAAAAATAAAAATAAGTCCCTGAGCTTCCAGGAAAAGACATCATCACATCGTACAGCGGCCTTGTGTGAGTGCATTTGTGGTGATGAAATAATAATAAATCCCCCTCATGACCTTTCACTGGGCTAAAGGACCCGATGATTAACACCTTCATCTCCCTCTGCACAAAAGGCTTCAGTGGCTCGTAATTCATCAGCAATGAGAATATATTTTTCCTTAATATGACACTTAATCCGAGCTCATGGCCCTTTGACCTGATGGTGATCTCTCAGAAAACACCACAGAGCAGTGCAGTGTGCCTGTGTGTGTCCGTGCAGAGCTTACAGGCTGCGTTGACAGTAGCTAACTGAGCATCGATCTGCCCTCCGGTGACAGAGGCTTCAACCTCTGTGAGCTGAGGGCTGCAAATCGCTAATTCCCCCTAATCAAGTCCACTACTGTAGAAAAGTGACTGTGATTAGGGAAAGAGGTAGAAATAAGCAGAGCAGACAATGTATGTGTCTGAAAATATTGTCCGTTGTATATAAATTACTATAGTGGGTCTCCTTGCATCTTCAGCCTTTCTGTGACTTGTAAAAACTTGTTTTTAGCCTGAGCATCGATTTTTAAAATATCTGATAATGAAAAGATTTTGGTTGCTGCAGTAGCTTTGAACATCATCTCAACCCACAGAGGAGCGTCTGTACAAAGTCAAAGTATTAGACATGAAAATCCTCTGACACAATTTGGCCACGTTAACACAGGAGCGGCCCCACTGAAAATGGACAGGTCTTTCCTTTATGTCTTCAAAATATGTCCCCACTTACCTGAACAACCAAAAGCGCATTAGTATGCATACCAGGCCAATAGTTGGCGGTGTGAGTTTGTAAATACATACCATCGGAGCTGCCGAAGTTGTTTACTCCCTGTTGCTGCTAAGCCTTAAGAAGCCACAAATTTAAGAAATTCAGCTGTAGATTGACTTCTAAAATTATACTATGAACATTTAAATTCATCTCAATAGACTGTTGTCATATGCGACCTGCTTTCAGTGCACTGTGGAGCGTTCAATCAGAGTTTGGTAGTGGCTAGAGCGGAATGCATTGACTTGTGCTAGCATTAGCATTAGGGTCGTCACCGCGTTCACAGGCACTTTTACTTGCCAGTTTACACAGCCGAAAAGAAGGTTGCGGTTTTCAAAAGATTGCACTCTGGAACCTGGTTTCGAACGTTTGCAGTTCCAGGGACAACAGCACGCCATTGGCGTGGGCACAAAACTGTGGGAGCCTACACAGTAACTGAAACACTGAAGCTGTCCTGATGTATAGGTGTGTAAAGTGTACATCTGTTTTGAAATATCTCAGCCCTTAGTGGTGTACTCATTTTTTAATTTGCAATTTCTAGAGTTAGCTGTTTCTCACATGATTTGCAGGTCACATGATTTGCTAAAAATCATCTGAACTCTTCTCTTTTTTGCAGCTTGTAGTAAAGCTTGCCAAAATTTTGGTAACTAATCAGATCTTTAACTTGTAGTTTAAATGCGTAGGGGTAAATTATGGTTAACTTTCAGTTTTGGAGGCTGTTACGATTATATTGTTCTATGGAGCCCGACAGATGTGGGATTTTTTGGGCTGATGCCAATACCGATATTAGTGAGCAAGAAAATTCAGATTTCTCATATATATCATATTAGCAGCATGTGGTTATCAAATAGTTCAAGCAGCACTGGTCAAAGCATTTTTCGGGCTTCAGAAAACAGTTTTAACATCGGTGCATATTGGAGAATATACACACTGATACAGATATATCTGTGATAGGTCGATATTGGCTGATAATATCAGCAAACCGATTTATCGGTCGAGCCCTACTGTTCTGCCTGTGATGCCTTAATTGTATAACTGGATCAGTTGGAGGTTGAATGTCTTACTTTGTGGCGATGTAAAGAACCAATTTCCAGTCATCAGAGGTTTTTGGTTACAAACCCACCACATATTCCCTCTCACACCACCTTCTGCTCACAGCCGTGGAGCACAATGATGACACATTTCTTGCTGACTGGTACCTTCACGCAGAAATGTAGTGTCGTCTTAAAAGTGTAGACGACACAAAGTGAAGTGAGGTATTTTCCCTGCATGGCTGTCAAAGCAGAGGAGACAGGACTTTCCATGTTAATGATGCCCTCTGAAGCCGGTGCAGGTAATGAGGAGTGAGTCTCTGATTGTTCGCTTTGATTCACAGCGACTTTCGCTTTTCATCCCTGCTGCTGCTCTCTCATTCCCTTTATTTTCCTCACACATTCACAACTTTACATTTCATTTTGTATTCTCTCTTCCTCTGTGGCCCTCCCTGTGAGCAGATGAAGGGATGTAAATGATGAGAGCTGATGTGGACTGCGTAGTAGATGGCCTGATGGAAAAGGTGGTGAAGGTCAAAAAGAGAAACAGGTGATGCTCGAATACTTAAACCATAATTAAACCTCTAAACTACTTTCTGAGCTGAAAACCGCTAAGTATTTATTCATGGTTATGATCAATTCAGGTCTATATCTTGAAATTTTAGTGCAATTTCATTGAATTTTACATGCTCTCTTATAAATGTGCATAGCGACTGCCCTCTACTGGTTGAAACTAGGCTATTGCAAATTAATTTTCCTGTTGGTCGATCAGGTGAAACGTTACATGTCTGGTGGTCACTTCTGTCACCAACCAAAGCCCCGCACCCTGCTCCCTCTAAATAAACCAACAGCTCACGATTCAGGAGACTGTGGCGAGAGGAGACATGCCCAGTCACTCTGACATTACTTTTTCCCACCCCCGCACATCATATAGGAAACAGTACACACACATGCGCGCACTGTTCTCTCATAGATGAGTGTTGAGTTTAACTCAGATGTGTTAAAGAAATAAAAGAGTAACTGACTGGACTTGTGTCACTTTCTCTTTGGTTGCAGCGCATCACTGTGAAGGGCGGAGGGGGAGTTTGGTGGAGAGAAGCTGGCTGCTTGTTAAACGAACTGTGGACACACGAAAACTAAAATATGCCAACAGCTAAATCAAACTACAGTCACTGTACTCAAACTACGTAATTCTCATTATTCTATTTTATTTCAGGAAGGATGTACATTAGGGCCCGACCGTTATGGGATTTTTGGGGTCCATGCCGATAATGATATTAGGGAGTAAGAAATTCTGATATCTGATATTTCGGCTGATATTCTATATATAATATTTTGAATGTGGTTATTATCAAATATGTGTGACAAAGATATGCAATGGAGGCAGAATATCTAACAAACTTTATTCCAAACATCATTGCACCAAACAGTAAACACCTCATTTATTACTATTCAAATAAGGGACTGCCCATTGCTGGACAAATTAGGTGATTACACCATTTTAGATCACTAATCCAAGTTGTTGTTTTTTTTAGCCTTAAAAAACTGTTTTAATATCGGCACTTATTGGAGAACAAATACACCAATGCCAATATATACCGATACATCTGCAATAGGCCGATATCAGCCAATAATACCGGTAAACTGATATATCGGTCGGGCCCTGATGTACGTCAGCCAAAACTCTGGGGGTTTAGTTCTGCTTTAACTCCAGGTTTTTGTTTTCTCCTGTAGCTAAAACTTAATTATACTGTACTACCCTCCTTCCTTGCTGTAAGTGTAAACTACCACACTTGTTTTTAAGGTTTGAAACTGCAACACTTGCAGGCAAGACAAACAAACTCGTCTGGACCTCGACACACTCTAAATGTAAATGTCTGTCCGAAGCTCCTCTCTACTGTACTGTGTGAATAAATAACCTTCTCGAGTGTGAGCAGCTCTGAATGCCCCCACCGTAATGTATGCGTGCTGCTTTAAAGAAAATGGTTCAGTCAGCACACATGCATCGGTGGCTGCTGAATAAAAAACCTTAATGCTCCTTGGATGTCCTTAACTCTGATTATGGGCCCTTTGGTGCCGCAGACCAGCCGCATTGCCGGACTTGTAATCACAGTGAGGGACGTCCTCTGTGGATTTAGAACACAATGATTTTACTGCCTCAGGTATTAGTTTTCATACAGGCAGTGCTGCTTGTTATTATTATCCGCCAGCTTAACTATTTTTTAAATTATTCTCGAATATTAAGGTGATTGTTTTTACCATGTCCTCAAGCATCTGCCCTATCTGAGGTGCCTGACTATGAGTATGAAAACTGCATTTTTCTTCTCAGCTGCCAAGACTGAAAAGGCGATGGATATGCAGTGAAAGAAATCAAACAACAGGGTTCACACTTCGAGAAAAAGAAATGAACTCAGGTGGATCGTGCAGCAAACAGAGAGCCCTGAAAGGATTTCTGTGCCTGAAATAATTCAAGATCTCATGCTGCTGAGTCAAATCAAAACATATGTGACTGCAAGGCGAAGCCAATGCATCAGAAAACTTGAACATGATTAAAACATGAAATATCTCCTGTATCTGAAGGTCTTTGTGCTGTTTTCAAAAGACTGAAGCAACAAAGGTGACACAGCGGTACACCGAGGTTTTCCGGATCCATTGTGTTTTGGCAGCAGAGTTCGTTTAATCCCTGTCCCAGTGCCGTCTAATCCAAATGGAGCGCTGAATAGTCCTAAAGCTAATAGCCTCCCAGGAGCTTCTTCATTGGCTCTGCCTGAAGATTAATATAAGGTCTATTCCAAGCCATTTCCAGTCTGTGAGTCTCTGTGTGTGTGTGTGTGTGTGTGTGTGTGTGTGTGTGTGTGTCTCTGTGTGTGTGTGTGTGAGCATTGTGAAATTTCCTTTTGGCCTCCTCAGCTATATCTCACTTTGTCTTTGTTATGTATTTAACCCTGAGTTAACCAGGTGACATGACCAGGAGCATCTTTTTGGGTTACCGTGGAAACTTGTTGTTGTTAGGGGGATTTGTTGGTAGAAAAGGCATATTCATAAGTATGTTTTTCTTCTTGTGAAATGTAGCAAAAATGGCTAAAAATGAGTTTACATCTAAATGGGGAGCGGTCATCCTGCATGTTACCCCATCATGTTTCTACAGTAGCCCAGAGCAGACAAACCAAACCCTGGCTGTGAAGAGGGCCTTTCGCATTTTAAGTAAGTAAGTAGCAGTTCTTTAGGGGTGCCAGTTGGTATTTCAACCGGCAACTATTTTTAAAGTTTTGCTTTAGATTTTAAACTACCACCAAGATCATTTTCTTTTTATAACCAAACCCAAAAGTACCTTGAATTTGCAGCAGAAACATACTCACAACAACACAGGCAGAAGAAATTCAGTTTGAACTGAAAAACTGCATTAAACAAAAACAATGCAAAAAGTTCATCAACAGAAATTGTCCTTTTCAGGCAACATCCAGTGTCCATATCACAGTTCAAAAGGGTAAGTAACCAAGAATGTGACGAAAAAATACCTGTGTTTTCAGTTCTGTCCATACCCAAAAAATCCACTGGACACTTTTTTGGCACTACCAACACCAATTCTTTTTACAGTCAGCTCTCTCGTGTGGCAGTCACGCCACACAGACCATCTTTGGACACACAATAACAAGAAGGGTTTGATTATGTCACCGTTACCTCGACTTCCCGGCTCCACAAATCCCCTCAGGAAGAGAAAACCCACATGGACTCCAGGGACATCCATCAAGCTCTGCCACAACCGTAGTTCTCCCACACGTTTGGAAAGGGAAGGGTGACAGAAGCAATATTTACATTGCTGTATAATCTTCAGCTTCACCTCTAGATTCCACTAAATTCTACACACCGGTCTTTTAATGCAGCAGTTGGGGAAATTAATTTCACGTAACTAAACTGCATTATGTTTTGTTGTTGCTTTTGTTTTGGAGCTGAACCACTGAAGCAGTCAGAGGCCCCACAGTCTCACCTGTAATTCTTTCTTAAACTTGAAAGTTGAGCTGCATAACAGGAATCAAACAAGCTTCAGACTCCTACTGGCTGCACGTCCTCCCACCTTGAACAAATTTATGGATTTTCCAACTGCTCTGACTATTAAATCTATCTTTGAATTGAACATTATGTCCAGCAGCTCTCTCGGTATCAACAACACTGTGTTTCTGCAGACATGCATCAAAGTCCGTCCTTCGCTTCCACTTGAGCATCTGGAAAACGTTAAACACACGTTAAACCAGCTGACGAAGGTCGAACTCAGACTGGACTTGTTTCCCAAACAAGATGTGATTTAAGATATATTTTCTGACATAGGGCATCTGTGGTTTTATGTACGTTTTTAGGTGTTTCATTCTCTCCCAGATATCATGGAGGAAGCAGTGAATGAATAATGAAATTACTCTGACGCTGAACGCCTTGTGAAATTAGTTTTTAAGATTAAGTTATAAATTTAGGATGAGGATCCACTTTACTCAACTACAGCTGTCGGCACAGGTATCAGCCACACTTTGGATCTCCTCATTTATGTTATGTAGTTTTTATTTTAAAATATCTTAAGTTTAACTTCCAACAGGTGGCATATTGATTTCTTCCAGGTTTACTGCCATCATCATTCCAAACCTCAAGGGAAAGTGGTAAAGACTCCGTTAAAATCTTAATAATTTCCAGAGAAAAATGAAAAATCCTACCCCAAAATCATGCTCCTATGATCTGATCATTTTACCTGGTGGTCGTCAAAATGCGTAATGAAAAATAAATGTCTGTTAAATTAAAAAGGATTTTTACATCATTTATCAGAATTTCTCAGTTTGATGAAAAGGAAGGCAGCTTCCAGTGTGTTCTACCTAATAAACACACAGGCACTTTAAAGTGCTTTACGTCAGTGTTTCTCAATTGGTCTTGGCTCCAGGACCCAAATTTTTTTCCTAGTCATTAAGTCACGACCCAAATTTGTGACATTTTTGAACCATTCCCATTTATTTCAGAAAAACAAGTGAAGTCACATGGTTCTGTCTGGATTCATCCATCTGCACTGCACAGTGAGCTCTTAAGCTGTGGTCTGTTGTTTGGTGTCATGGGACGTTTCTTCAAACTGCCTGCTTATCGTGTCAGTCGATGGTGGTATTGTCTTCAGTTTGGCAGCTGCAGATTGATCAAGCACCTCTCTGATCATGTCTACAGCTGCAGGTAATAGAAGGTCTTCTGCAGTGGAGCGGGACCTCTTAGACTTTGCAGTAAGGCGAGCTTCGTGGTAAGATGCAGGCAGTGTCTGCTCTTGCTTTGAACATGAAGACGTTAGACGCCCTCAGCTCCTGGAGTCGTCTTTTAAAGTATTCAACAGGCTTATCTTTATGAGCCGAGTGTGTTGTTTCTAAATGATGTTTCAGTGTTCTCAGCTTTGTGCCTTCATGTGTCAGCACGTCGCTGCACAGAACACACCGAGGTTTTCATCCCTTTCTTTTGTCCTAAATGTAATAAAACCCATATTTAATGTAGTCAGTGTTGTATTTGCATTTTGCCATGTTTACAAATGTGCTGTATGACAACAACGATAGGTAGCAAACGGCTTTTGCACACGTGCTGCTTCATGGGAAAAGGTGTGTCCTTCAAAGTAAAAGCACGTCAGAAATTCTGTAAACCTAAAAATAAATATTTGACTTTTTTTACCCTCAACTTTTTTCCCGTGACCCACTCAAAATGGCCTCAAGACCCCCTTTTGGGTCGCGACTCACCAATTGACATAGAAAGAAGGTAAATGCAAGACACACCAAAAACACCAATAAATAATTAGGCGTTGATATATTATCTGCCTTCTATTAAAATCAAGCAGCTGAGGGACAAGTGCCTCGCTCAAGGTTATTTATATCTTTGTTATCGATTAACGGCGGTGTCCTCACCTCTAACCTCACACCTTTCCTTTTCCTTTTATCCATCTTCCATCCATCCATCCATCCGTCTACCAAGTCACAGGCGTCCTTATTCTCAGCAAAGCTTTCTAGACCTCCTGGAGGCAGTCAATGCTTTCCCAGCCAGATGAAATACAGAATCTCCCCGGCGCACTGTGGTTCTACCCCGGGTTCCCCTTCCAGTTGGGCATGCCCTGAAAACTTACAAAGGGAGGCACTCTGAAGGCATCCTAATCAGAAGCCCAAACCACCTAAACCGGCTCTGTTCGACACAGAGGAGCGGTGCTCTACTATGAGCTTCCTCTGGAGGACCGAACATCTGAAAGCTGAGTCCAGCTACTCTTTAAAGGAAACTCATTTCAGCTGCTTGTATCCACGGTATCATTCTTTCAATTACTAGCCAAAGTTCCGTTGGAATGTAGAACGTAGACTGATTGGTAAATGGAGAGATTTGCCTTTCAGATCAGCTCTCTCTTCACCATGATGGTCCAACACCCACATAAATGTTGACGCTGCACCAAAACCTCCTTTCCCTTCCTTTCTGTGCAATTTTCATTTTGTTTATCCCTGTGCCTAATGTGCTCTCTTTGCCTTCTTGTCCCAACAGCCCTTCATCCTCTCTTTTACCTGCCTCTCTTCTCTTCTCACTCTCCTTTCTCCCTCCACCCTTCATTCTAAATGTTCTTCTACCCAAGATCCGTTCTCTTTCCTTCCTCTTCCTTTGCCCTCTATCAATCTATGCTCTTTTCTTTTTTCATCTCCTTTCTTCTTGCTAGTTTTTTTTAACCTTGCCCTCCTCCCTCCTCTCTATTCCTCCCTGCTTTTGTATGAAATTGGTTTCTAAGTGATTTATGAGCGATGAGAGGCTTATAAAGAGTTTATGCTTTAACTCTTCATTACTTTACTATTACCAGCCTTCTTCAGTTCTCTGTGCGTAACTCATGAAAGCGCGCGCATGTGTGTATGTGTGTGTGTGAGTGTGAGTGTGTTAAAACCATTTAAAAAGTACCTTATAATGAATTCAGGCTTGATGGATGTCATTAAGGCAATCGTCCTAAGAATTCATTACTTAATTTTGTGTTGCTCAGTCGTCAGGCGAAATAAGTGTTGCCGAGAGAGAGACTGTTTATGGTCTTTTATAAAACATCTCAGAACAAAACAGAGGACGATCATAAATAAAAACAATTCGCCGGCTCCCACATACACTCACCTGCAACGACTGCACAGCTGAGAGCAGGAAAACAAACAGCCCACACAAGCACAAATGACCCTCGTCTTCTGAATTTAACCATGAATGTGAGACAGAGTTAGCAAAAAAAAAAAAAAACAGATTTCTGCTCATAAAAATGTTTCAGTTGAATAAATTTGTACTCAGGCAAGCAAACAAATGCACCTCCTCTTTCTCATTGTTAATTCCTTCCCTTCCTCTCTAAGCAAAGTGTTTGGTTCTTTATGTTTCTTGTTGAGCTGTAAGTTATGAGCGCTTTGCTGCTAACGACAGCCAAATGGCCGACACGGCTGCCGTCAAACTCTAAATGTGTAAATCGAAACTCTGTGCTCAGTGTGCCACAATCAATATCTCGTCCTCAGGACAGGAAGATATTATTTCTCGACTCAGTGTGTATGTTAATGTGCATGTGTTTATGTGTGTGTGCGATCACATCGTGCTGCGAAGGCTGCTGGAATGAAAAAAATATAGATCAGAAAATCTGTTACAGAGGGCGTCAATTACAGAGATCACCGTCTGTCAGAGTTTTGTTTCAGCTGCAGGCTGCAGCAAATGCTGGAGGCAAACAGGAAGATGGTAAGCCAACATATATAGAGAATTGTTCATTCATGTGTGTATGATTTCTGTTTTCAAGGATCATTCCAGTCTATACTGACTTCTCACCATTAGCAGAGATCGCCTCTGTCTTCTACAAAGAGTAAAATATGATCATGTGTGTACTTTAGTGTATCTCAGGCTGCATTTTAAAGCTCATTTACTGCCATTCATGTTGAAAAGGGTAAAGAAACTCTATAAGACACATGAAAGTTGCTAGATTTAATTCACCCTTCAAAAGAGAACATCTCTGTTTATTTTGTCAAAAATCGTGGAGACAGAGAGAGAGGGGAGCCGGGAGACAGTAACGAAGTAAATATACTTGAGTACTGTTTAGAGTACATTTTTTGAGTATCTGTACTTTACTTAAGTATAGTTTTTTCCGGTAAGGGACCTTTCTATATTTATTGGAGGGGTACACTGCAGGAAAATAGGGGAGGGTCTTGCTTTTTTAATTTGAGTCTGAGGGAGGGTACCCTGTTTTTAATTTGGGTCCT
>JAPZDX010000010.1:21844376-21856891 GCA_029783625.1 Naso annulatus | reverse complement strand
TGCCTATTTTACCAACAGCACAGGCTGAAATATCTTGATTTTGTACCGATTCAGAAAAATCTCCGTATGCTTGAAACTCTGACTCGTGTGCTGTCAAAGTGCTGGACAGTCAGAACGACCTGTAAGGCCAGTGACAGGAAGTTTGTACAGTAAATTTATGCTATATGACCATTAAATTGACTTCTGATATTTTTTTTTATTAAAAAATCTTTTGTGTAGATTTAAATATTCTCCAATTTATAAAAATTGATGGAAAATTGAAAAAGTGCTCCAACGTTTTACTGCAGCCAAACCAGCAACTTTAGCTTCAATGACTGACAAAAACCAAAAGCCCGGCTGATATTTTTAATGACGTGCTGCAACATGTTGTACACACTTCATACGTTTTTTTTGTGATCAGAATATTTTTCTGTATTATTCAACCAAAAAACACACACACCTTTCTTGACCCCAGCACCTCTCTTGTTGCTTCTCTTTCTGGCAGGACTCCCATCATCGCAGGCGGGCTCTTTGTGATTGACAGGTCCTGGTTCAATCACCTCGGCAAATACGACACGGCCATGGACATCTGGGGCGGCGAGAACTTTGGTGAGTCGTTGTTGAAGCTGACCACAGGGACAAACTCAGTACAGAAGAAAACAAAGGTGGAGATGATGTTACTGGACTCAAGTTTTAGAAGTTTTACTTGCAATAATCCATCTGGAAGTGCTTCCCCTCTATTCTTCTGTCAGTTTTTTTTTTTGTTTTGTTTTCAAAATAAAAGAACAGAGACTGACTCTGCAGATACAGGATGATTATGTTAAAATGCCCTTTGTTTGTGGCTGTTTTTTGATGAGGAATTCAAAGGTTTGAATGTATATTCAGTGAGTAATGTGCTGTAACTGATCCTTTTTCTGGCTTCTGCAGCTCTGATAATGTGACAGTATGTTTTTATCATTCTGCCAGAGAGAACTTGTAAAAATAGGGAAAAAAATATATACAGTGATTTAAATTACTAATAGTGCTGTCGCCGCACTGAAACATATGTAGAGTCAGATCTCACCACATGTCTGCACACACAGAGCGTCCAAAAACATTTTCAGCTGAGAAATTGTTATAAAATAACTGGTTAATCTGTCTCTGATTAATCCACTGACTCCTAACAAAGTGAGAAATTTCATCACATTAATGCAAAAATCTTTTTAAAAAAACCCCAAAACTCATAAAGCTGTCCCACTCATTTGTTTTGCCAAGTCGGGGGTTCTCCCCCTCACTAGTGCTCCAGTGTTATGCTGAAGTCTTACAAATGTTCGGCTGGTCAGACGATGGACGGACATGAAGGTGCCGAACTCACTTCCTCTCCAACATTTTGGTTTTCCCAGTTAAGCTTTTCAGAAGTGAATCCAGAGTTGGTTAGTGAGGAGCTTTGTTTTCTCTTTGCCATGTTCAGTCCATGAGTGAGCCAGGAAACACCACAACACTGTGTTCATATTTCTCAATAACAGTTTTGCTACTTAAATTAAATAATGAATTCTGGACAACATACACCTTTTAAAGATATTTTTTTTGACAACTGCAAGAGAAAAATTATTTTCTAAAGCTCCCCCCCCCAGAATTTTGCAGTTAAGGCTTTCAAGGGATCACACGTGTTAACTAAGGGGGCTCAGACCCCCTCTATTTCACACCTCGGTTTTGCTTATGAAGGTCGAATTCACCCACAAATATTAAAAGGATAGAAACTTTCATTCATCCCTGTTGATTTTTTTCAATTATTGGAGGATTTGATTATAATCACAACATATTATTCTATACTGTCACTATTATTTGTAGGAGACAGGTTTAGTTTTTCGATAGCCATCATAAGATCGTGTATGATTGGCTCATGAGCAGATGACAGTGTTGATGACAAACAGGAAGAAATGATGAAGCTGCTGAGTTACCTGACAGGAAAGCAAAAATCTTTAACATCAGCTGAGTGAAGGTGAACTTTCGTTCAGCAGGAAAACGTCTTTACAGACTCACATCCATCCAGCTGCAACATCTGGCTCTCCTGCTGCTTCCTGCCCCGAGTCATCTGAATGTGTGTGTGTGTGTGTGTGTGTATGTGTGCTCGTAAGCCGGTGTTTGAGTCAGTTTGCTGATTGCTGCACTGCTGCTTTTCTCAGATCAGTGACGGCCTGTTTTCCTCTCTCTCTCTGACACACACACACACAGTCAAGTACTCAAACATACACACACACACACACACACACTCACACACACTCTCATTTGCTCTCTGACATGTTTCTGTCAGTCTCACAGGCTCTGTGTCAGTTTCTCAATATCTTGCTGACTTCTCTTGTCCTCCTTTGTAGTCTCTAGTGTTTCATCTTCACTTCCATCCCTCCTCTTCCTCATCAAACCCGGTCCATGCTCTCCTTTTCACTTCCTCTCTTCTTTGCAGTCACTGTAAAACTTTGTAAAGTTCTCAGCATCTCGTTCTTTAGGGAAACTCTGTTATTTATCTCTTTCTCCTCTGAGCTCACAGACAGGCAGTGATTCTCCAATTAAATTACAGTAACGCTACACACACACACACACACACTTCAGTGAAGTTAGATATGTCTTACACTGTGTGTGTGTGTGTGTGTGTGTGTGCTGTGCTGACATCAGAGCTTTTACAGTAAGCAGGTCAAATGAACACACGTGTCGATGAACGCACACACATGCATGAACAGCAGAAACGCAACACGCATGCACATTCTCTCACACACAAGAATCAGACAAACAAATCAGAGTACGTCAGCACATCATCAAATATTCACAGAGGTTTGGCCCGCTTAGATGTGATGTGCAGGAGAGAAAACTAATGAGAAAGAAAGAAGGAAACATCAAATAAACAGCAAGTCAGGTTAAACACACACACACACACACACACACACACAGAGCACAGGTACCATGACACATCTGATCTCATGCATCTGAAGTAAAAACCTTCATTTATTCAGCACCTATCAGAGCAGAATGTCTCAAAGTCCAACACAATAACAATGAAGAATAAAACATAAAATACATGAAAAACAGATTAAGCAACAAAACATCGCTAACATCGATTCCTGACATGATGTCAGAGGGGTAAATGTTGAGAAGTTTGTCTTTTTGTTGGACCGAGAAAAGAAACAAAAATATGTTGTGAGAAAAATAAAACATCTTTTATGTTCACCAGAATGAGACTGCCATGTGTTAGAAATGACAAGATACGAAACATCAGCTGATAATGAAACATTTTGGGAAAACAAAACAGTCTTATGCTCGACTGCAGGAAGCGTTTTGCAGTTCCAGGCGACGTTTCTCTCTGCATGAAATTATTTTGGCACAGCGATCACACTTTGCTGTCTTTTGTGAAGTTAAAGCCCCATTTGGACGGGATTAACATTACATGGGGAGGCGGGGAGTGAAATATTCACTGTGCTCCTCAGTTATTTAACTATTCTCTCCAGACGGCTTTTAACCATCAAACTGCAGAGTGTGATGTGTAAAAGACGTAGATTTCTTCAGGATGGAGCCAAAACAGCCGGCGAAATGCCTCCTCAGAGTTCAATATGGATCAAAAAGTGAAACTTCTCAGAAAACACTTCAAACAAACACGAGAACCAGAATAAAATGTGACTTTTCTTCTTGTTGTGTGTGTGTGTGTGTGTAGAGATCTCATTCCGGGTGTGGCAGTGTGGCGGAAGTCTGGAGATCCTCCCCTGCAGCAGAGTCGGTCACGTTTTCAGGAAGAAGCACCCGTACGTCTTCCCCGAGGGAAATGCCAACACGTACATCAAGTGAGTCCATGGAAGAGTTCAGGCTGACGTTTTTTTATTCATTTTTATTTAAAGCTGGGGTAGGCAACGACTGGAACAGTGTGCAAAATACCCCATGCCAGTCGGGGGGTCTCCTCCTAACTCATACTAATGCTCCAGTGCTATGCTGAAGTCTTAGAAATAGCAGGCCAGTCAGACGATGGACCAGCCGAACCTGCTTCCTCTCCTACATTTTGGTTTTCCCGGTTAAGCTTTTTAGGAGAAAATCCAAAGTTGGTTAGTAAGGAACTTTGTTTTTCTCTTTGCCATGTTCAGTCCATGAGTGAGCCAATATTGAAGCAGAAAAAAAATCCACTCAGCTTTGCAGACAGGTGGAATGTAGAGAGTCCAAACTTTTGCAACAGCACCACCCAATGGAAGACGGCATTACCAGAAACACCTGGGTAACCGGGGAAACACCACAACCATGTATTAATATTTCTCAATAAAAGTTTTGCTATTTTAATTAAATAATGAATTCTGGACAAAGTATTTTTATTTACAATTGCACGAAAATTCTTTTTTCAATGCTTTTTCTTGTGACCCCCCAAAATTGGTCAGTTAAGGGGTCTCAGACCCCCTGAGATCCCCTGTATTTCACACCTCGATCTGGAAATCAAGCTAAGCTGTGAGACTCCTACAGAAGAAACTCCACTGCACCCTCCCCTCCATGTTTTGCTCTGGCTCGCGTTGTATTTCGTTTGTTGATGCTCTCTCTTATAAGTCCAATTTGCACCAAAGATTCATCACGATATTGCAGCAGAAGTTGCAGTGGTGTGAACTGGTCTGCCTCAGCTTGACTCAAGCCGGCTGACGGTGTTGCCTGCACAAAGCTCAGTTTCAGAATGTGAAGCACATCACTTGTTTCAACAGCCAATCATCTCCTAGTGACATCAGCATAAACAGCAGCACTTGTAGGCACAGTCCTAACTCTCATTTCTACCCCTACCCCTTCCTCTACCCCTCACCCCTTGTCCCTTGTTCCTTGGAGCAAAGTTACGAGGGGTAGTGGTTTAAATCAACCTTAATGAAATGTTTCACCCCTTCAAAAACACCATGTGACATTTTTTCTGGAGCTTTAAAACACAACTTTATGCACCTCCAGATGATGTTATGACCATAGACATAACGTTGTTAAGTTTTCCAACGTTTCTTTGACTTCCACAACAGATACAGTGCAGCAGTTATGGTTATATCAGCCGTAGTTAATGAAATGGAAAGCCCCCCTTCCTCCCGTTGTCCCCACTTTGCTGTGTGTGATACAGATCGGAGCGACTCGACGTTATACTACAGGATGATGTTACAAACCCTGACATGGTGTTCCTAAGTTTTCCAATGTGTGTAGGACCCCCACAGCTGATACAGTGCAGAAATTATCATTACATCGGCCGTAGTTACCAAAATGGCAACCCCCCATTCCCCGCTGACGTCCCCACTTTGGTTCTGTGTGAAAACAGAGTGGTGCAGTAATACTCTACGGGATGATGTTATCAAACCAGACATGATGACGTTGAGCTTTCCAACATTTTTGTGTCTTCCCCCCCCCCCATTTACCTTCGAGTTTAGCTCTCTTTGGTCTGAGTCGGTTTGTGTTTATAGTTTGAAGATTAATTCGTACAGTTTGGGATCACATCCTGTCGTTCTCATTCGGATCCTGTAGTTAAAATAATACATTAAAACTGTCTGCAAACTGGAGAGAAAAGGTTCAAATGGTCCGATGAGGCCTGAGTGAGTACAAATAATTCATAGGGATTCATAATTCAGTTGGTTAATATTCATGTCAGAGCCACAGCTCAGCTGAAGGTCACCTGACCAGGTTCAACGTCCTCAAGCTTCTGTCAGTGTTATCCTTGTTCCTCTCAGCACCGTCTCCTTTTTTAGTTCAACTTTTTTTTCATTTTCTTTGCAAGTTTTGCACCAACTCCAGCACAAACGAGCAAATCTCGCTGTTCATGACTGATGGATGATTCTGTTTTGGTATTCTATAAAGTTGAAATTTGTGTTTCTGCAGGATTTCTGGGGTGGACTTGCGATGTGACTTTGACATTGTCCTGTATATTTGCTCTGTCATTTATCAAGCTTCTTTTCTTATGCGTTGGACACACTGTATGCGTGAGCAGCACATGAGCAGCACATGAGCATCACAGACAAATCACGTAGAGATTCAAAAGTAAGAAGCCTTTGAGAACCGTGTGAGCCCATAGGGCTGGAGACTGTTTCCTGTTTCTGTGGTGGCTTGATGTACGAGTGCACCCCCCGAACATGTTGCAGGGCTTTACCCCAGTCCAACCCTTGATGCTGAGTGCAGGCAGGAAGGCTTCATTTTTATATATCGAACCCCAACCTCAGAATCTCAGGGTGGACCCTTCAACCACATAGCTGCTGGGATGGTAGAAATTCAGCTCGTCACCTATGTTGTCATGTGACTTGGCTGTTCCCATTAAAAACAGAAAATTAAGAACATCTATTGAAAGTCATATAGATATTCTTTGAAAAACATCTCAAATGATAATGGTGTGATTTTTGCCAAACAAAGATGTTTTCTTAGTTTGTAGATATGATGTACAGGCCACGAAAACTCTGCAGCACCAACATTTGACACAATTTTCGTCTTTAATAAATATTGCACTGCACTGCAATTTAAAAATTGCTGCAGGCCATGTTACTTTTTGGTTTAAATTTCAATTAATTGTGGCCCAAATAATTTCAATATCTACATCTGTGTATGTCACAGATTATGTCACAGAAATTATCTATCTGTCTGTCTGTCCAGATAGTTAGATAGACAGATTGACAGACAGATATAGATATAGATATAGATATGGAGATAGACGTGCTCTATATAAATATATAGAACCAATTCTCACTCACAGTGATGATCTGGCTAAGAGGCAGCAGCAGGAGGTGAGACGGAACAAGACAATAAAAACACAGGTGCATCTAAAACAGGGAAACAATCTTATTCAAAATTTAAAACAACACAATATATACATCATATACAGCAACAGTTATCCAGGAGAAGCAATTTAGAGGGAGGTGCAGTGATCACAAACGTATCGTTTGCAGTGAGTTCTTTAATGAAAAAAACAGAATGAGTGCTTCAACTTTTAGCTTCTTTTGCAGCTGCTTCCTGTCACTAAAAGCAGCGAACTGGAATGAGAGACTGCCAAAGGAAGTGCGGACTTTTAGGATGATCGTGTTAATGAGATTGCTAGAACGGACATTACGGTTCCTGCTGGAGATCTTTAGTAGTGAGCAGAGATATGGAGGTGGGGGGGGTTTGTCGTGATAGTTTTATAAATGAACTGATACCAGTGGGTCGATCTGCAGGAATGCAGTGATGGTCAGTTGACAAGAGAGTTCAGGTTGCAGTTATGGTGTTGAAAGGAACACTGGTTACAAAGTGGTGTGGCAGATGACGCCCAGTTTATTGATAGGATTTTTGGAGGCAGACCTATAGGTTACATCAGCATAATCTAAGATGGGAGGGGTTGATTTAACCAGGATGTGCTCTGCAGAGTGGGTAAACGATGCTTTGTTACAGTACAGAAAACCAATTCTGCGCATCAGTTAAAGAGCTGAACTTTTCCAGTGCATTCTCTCTGTCTCTCTAAAATAAGGATAAAAATCCTACCAAACTTAGACAAAATTAGACAGAAAAGCCTGAGTGTGTGTTGACGCACACACGCAGCTCAAACATCTTGTGTGTTCAGCTTTTCATGTCAAGACTGAGAGATGTGTTTAAGATGGAAGAGACAGTTATCATGTGTGAGGTGTTGTCCTTTTAAGTTTCTAAAATGTCACGGTTCACGTGCCCACATTACTGACCTGCCGGCTGAATTCACTCCCTAACTGAACTCTGCATCCTGTCATGTGATGTGCACTTACATGCTTACCTACATAACTCACTTTTCTGCTGACTGATCCACTGTTTGACTGACATAACAAACAGGAAACAGGCGGCGTGCAGCGTCTGCACTCTGAGCCGTGTGTCAGAGTCGCCGAACGCTGTTCACATCGTTGTTAAAGTGGATTTACAGCTGCCTGCGAGCCTTTGAGCTGCGAGTACAATATTATCCTATTAGCATAAGCTGTATTCTGTTCTCTGCCCCTTTCAAACGGTTCACACAGAAAGATGTTTACAGGCAGTCCAATAATCCATTAACAGGAATAATGTGCTCAGACTGCATGTGAATTCATCGCGTATAAATAGATTAATCAAGGCCACAATAAGGATGCTGCTTCCACTCAGATTACAAAACCGAGTGCACTCTCAACATCACTGCGTGTTGCATTCATCAGTGTTATACAGCGACCAATAAAAACAAATACGCAGTTTATTTCTTATGTAAATCTGACGTCAGCCAAGAAAAATAACTTATGTAACAGTGGAAATAATTTAAAACAGTTTGTTATTGAATATCCACAGAAGGGCCAATGTATCAGGTGGAGGCATGTGATGAAAGGCATTCTGGGAAACATTGTAGAAGACAAACTGAAGCAGAAGTCAGAGCGAGATCACTGAAAACTAAATTGTAGCACTTCATCACTAAATAACTTCTGGGATGCACAAGTCAATGATTTATCGGGTGGATTATTCCTTTAACAGTTCAGTAACTTATAAACCTCAGCATGTGAGCGAGGCGTTAGGCGCACACTTCCTGGCTTAATGAGTGCGCGAGGCACTAACGCTGCCGGGTTGGAGGACTTCAGCTCCCAAAAGAAGCGCTCTGGCTGCAAAACGGCACTTTGGAGCAAAGCCGCCGCCAAACGACTCGTATAAACTTATTGTTTGGTGTTAAACCAGCTTATCCGCAGCAACACTGAGACTTCTCCTCCCCAGTCTGCATGTTGGTCCCTTTATTTTGCTCCCAGTAGGCTGTTACCGAGGCAACATCTGTTTGGTGCGGTGGATGATGGCTTTTATTCGTATCACGATGGCCTGATGTTTGTGATCGACGCCCATCTCCCAAACAAAGCTGCTGTTGTCTGCTGGCGTGTTGCTCTGCCGCTTAATTAGCTGGAGGCTCGGCGCTGGCAGTCTGCGTTATGAATATGCTAAATAAAAAGAGCTGCTTAATAATTTGATTACAAAGATTATGCTGTTTTCTCCCTCACTGCGGCCTGATGCTGTGACCTCGCGTGTGTGTGTGTGTGTGTGTGTGTGTGTGTGTAGCTTTCCAATTGTAAGCCTGTGTATGACACGTATTTGTGTTTATACGCCTACAAGCATCTCATATCCTTTCTCTCTTCCCCTTTCATTAAACCGCCACAGCCAGTGTGTGTAATGCCTGTAATGGAGGGTTTCTGTCATTTCAATGAGATAGTTCACGGCTCAGAGAAACTCAGCTAATAGCTAATTACTTCAGAGAGAGAAAAAGAGAATTAGAGAAAGACGAGAGATAGAGAAAATTTGCTTCACTGTTTTGTGCAGTGTGGGTGAATAAAGTGCACTGAGTTGAGCAGAACTGAACAAAATAAGAGAGAGAGCAGTGTGCAGGATTTACACCTGGTTTTGTATCTGAATATTCTAGGTGGGTAATGAAAAACTGTCACTGCAAAACTGTGTAAATTAATGCATAAAGTTTGCAATTTTGGGCTGTTCCACATAAAAGATGATTGAAGGACAGCTCATGCTTGATTAAGTGTCGCTTGTCAGAAATGACGTAATGTCAAAAAAAATTGTCCCTCAACATTTTCATTTGATGTCACATACCTAAAGAGTTGGATTCTGTCACGGACATCGTCATATTTTGTCACGTAACATAATCGAATAGTGTTAATGTCGCTATAGAGATAGTTTTAACTGAACTTCCTAGCTGATATTGTAGCGTTCATGTCAAATATGGTCACCATGGCAATAACTAAAACCTTCACCAAAACTTAAATTGAAAATGTCGCGCTACTCTTTCATTCCAGTTGAGCGACTCTTATCAAGTGTAGAGTGACGAAGCATAAACAAGCCTTAATGGTGGTGATTTCTGTAGTCTTAGTTTCAAAACTTGGTCCAACGTTGCACCTTGAAAAGGTTCACAGACTGTAACTGTCTAGCTTGAGTCAAATTTCTGAAACTGTCAGAAATTTATAAAAGACCAGCTTGCATGGTGACAGCTGCTACGACTCACGTCTACATGCAGCATTAGAGCAAAACTTTAAGTAGGAATTCACTGCTGTGCCGCTGGGGGCTCCTGCAACATTACAGGTATTTTTCCTCAAACATCCATCAAAAGCTCCAACACTTGCCATGTAACTCAGCAAGCATTGAGTTATTATACAACAGCAACACGTCCAGTTTTATTTAGCTTTTTCTCGAGTGTGGCTGTTACCAACAACTACACGCCAGTCTGAGAGAACTCTTGTCGGTCCTCTTGCTCGCTCTCTGTCTCTTTTCTTCCGTCAGCGTCCTCTTTGCAGCATCCTCACCTCTGTCAGTGAGTTTGTCGAGGCTGTTGAATTCAGTCATATTGTCCTATTGTCCTAGCCTGATAAACCAGACCCACTCACTTTGCTGGTTAATTCCCTGTGTGAAAATGGTCTGGGAACCCTCCAATTCAAAAACCTGATGGGCCAATCACAACCGTTTATCTCATGTGGGGCGGGCTTTCTGCGATGACTCATTGAGGAGTGTCAGAGACGGCAGCTCTGGTCTGTGTACCCGGAGATAAAACTGTAAAATTACCACAAGGATGTTGTTTAAGTGTGTTGTGACTGAGAATCTGACCCACTGTGCATCATGGATAAAGAGAATTAGACATTGCACACAGATCGGTAGAAATACTCCAACTAAAGGCTTCTCTTCTTCCCTTCGTGTAGTAATCACAGAAAACATACTTGCCGGGTCTCCACGGTTGTTCTCTGTCTTGTCAGAACATTCTTTACAGTTAATATTACGTAGTTTTCAATGACGAGGGGTTTCAGATGGCCTGAAACTCCTCTCAAAGGAAACATGGCGATGGCTCGCCTGGAGCGCGAGGGGAAAGACGGGCGAACTGCTCTGATTGGTTGTATGTATATCCAGTTGAGTCCAGAGGCAGTTTTGACTGCGTCTGTTGAAAATGAACAGTGAATCGAGAAGCTGCCTGACTAATTCTAAAGTGAGACTGAGTGTGTCTGTGCCAGGCTACGAACGAGCTGCACGAGGCAGAGCACTGGTCTGACTCTTCACCTGCAGAGCGCCCCCGTGTGTTCCAACAAAGCACCGAAAAAGACGAGAGAATGCACATCAGTGCTTCTGTGAGTTTGGTCCTGAGATCGCGAGACGGCTTTTCACCTCAACAAGAAATATCGTGACATCTTAACATCGCCAGATCTCCTGTCACAAGATTTCGTCACACCCTAAACTGAGAGTAGCTTTAGTTTCAATTTTTAATTTAACAGATGAAATATAACTTTGAATTAGTTGTCTTTTTAATAGTTTTGTACAGGTAATGGTTTAGAGTTTTTCTTGATCTGTGTTTCCAGGCCAGGATGCCAATCTTGGCCAGACCACGCACGTGACACTCGACGGCTCAAAGGTCTGTGACGACTCTGCACCTGCTCTCCTCCCTGACGTTCCTCTGGGAGATCTGAGACCAGGCCAGAAGGTACACACAGCGTCAGGAGGACATGTTGGACATAACACAACATTCTCTGCACTGCAACTTCCTGAAATCTGCCTGCCAACATTTTCAGCTTCACTACAGAAAAATTAACGATTCCACAATGTGTGTGTGTGTGTGTGTGTGTGTGTGTGTGTCTCTAGTTGGAAAGATGTGTTTATGTGAAGTGTCTGTCAACTGGACCAAGGGTCTTCTTGTTCCACGTAGCCTACAGCATCGATACGACGGTGGACGGCCGACAGATTGTGTGTAAATGTCACAAGGTACAAACCAGCTGACTCAGCACGCCACCATGTTAAATTATCGATGCTTTTTCTTTTCTCATCTGGTTTCCTCCTCTTTTGTTCTGTTGTCTTCCAGGATGAGACGGTTACCATAGAGACGGTGGTCCCATTTGAGGTGTCTGTCAAGTTTGTGTCCACTAAGGTCTGTATCTGTTTCTCAGGTTGTGAACAAAGCGGACGTCGTGGTTTTTAGCCGTTTATCTGCTCGAGTGACGGGTTGATGTTGACTCTGAATCCAGTGATGACGTCAACATGTCTTCACCTTGCATGGATATTACAGTTGCTGATGAGTCTTTGACAAGTCATTTTAACATTGTTGGTTTTATTTGTGTCGTTCTAATTCTCTGTGCTCGTCTGTGCATTTCCAGTTTGAGCCGTTGGACCGGATAGTCGTGGACATCCCCTTCCTGTTAATGACCGACGTCCTGTCGTCGTCTCCCTGGCCCCTTCTGCTGGCCTCTTCGTCTCTGCAGCTGCTGACGATGAGCAGCAACACGCCGCAGCTTCAGTCACAGATACAGGAAGGTAACTGACGAGCTCTCACCATTAGACTGCAGAGGATGTGTCTGATTCTCACCTGTGACTGAAAAATGTAAACCCCATGTATATATATATACTGTGTGTGTGTGTGTGTGTGTGTGATCAGTGGTTCTGCAGACAGGCGAGTGTGCCAGTGAGTGTTTCTGTCTCCGCTGTCCACCACTGACTAACAGCAACAGCACTGTAGCTACAGGACAGTACCTGATATCATGGAGGAGGTATGCGCACACACATGCACACTCACTGAAGGTGATGTTTCTGAGTGACTTTAGCAGCCTTGTGAAGGT
>JAPZDX010000010.1:21667673-21679359 GCA_029783625.1 Naso annulatus | reverse complement strand
AGACGAGACAAGAGAAGAGGAAACAAGAGGAAAGGAAAGTGGAGATGAGGAGAGGAAACGAGGAATGGAGAAAAAATAAGAGTGGAGGAGATAAAGGAGAGTTAAAGGAAACTTGAAGAGAGGAAGAAAAGGGAAAGGAAACGAGAGGAGAGCTAATAAAAAAGGGGGTAGAAATGAGAGAAGAGGAGAAGAGAAGATGGTGAAGGAGGAGGAAAGGGTGAAGGGTAACAGGGAGGAAGAGGAGAGGAGGGAAGATGAGATGTGTTCAAGCTGCAACAACAAACGAGTGTGTCTTAACTGTCACCTGCTGACACACTTTTCACTTAAAGGATTTTGCTCTGTCGCACGTGTGTGCGTGTGTGTGTGTGTGTGTGATCTATCTCAGCTTGTTGTCCTCAGCTGTACAAAAAGTGCACTCGCTCTCTTAACCCCTTCAACAGCCATATGATGACATTTTTGTCCATCAGCCAATCAGTGATCACCTTGCTGCTGACTGTTACTCCAAACGGTCCAATAGCATGGCAGCTTTTTACTGTGATGATGAATGTGATTGTTTTGCTCACACTCAGCTCCTGCCTGTGAGATGAGATGCTGCTAAACACTGAGTGTGTGTTTATGTGTGTGTGACAGGGAAAGAGGCTGATGCTGAAACCCAACCTGTCTTCACTCAAAGGGAGGCACTGTGTGTTAGGTGAGCTGTGTGTGTGTGTGTGTGTGTGTCTGTGTGTGTGTGTGTCTGTGTGTGTCTGTGGCTGTTTAAATAGCTGAGGTGTTGATGGAGAGATAGAGGGAGAGAGAGGAGAAGAAGAGAGAGAGACCTTTACCCAAACTGGCCTACTTTCCTAACAGCTTGTAATTAGTCCCACTTCATGCATTTATGCATCAGACAGTGAAGCTAAATCAGAGTTTTGTAATCAGAAAATCCCAACTGACACAACCAACATTCAGTTCTCCTTTTACTTTACACTGTCTGAGTGGATCATAAGTCATATACAGTGTAACTTCTACAATCAACTGTAGTGGAAAATTAACTGATTATGTTTACAAATTTGTGGAACTTTGACTCAGTTTCCATTTTATGCATGTTTATGCCTCTTCCACCGCATCTCAAAGGCACGTAATTTACTTTTTAATCCTCAGTGTTGGTATAACAGCTCGTTGCTTGGTCCGTCTCCAGTTACATTTTTCATTCTCTCCCTGTCGAATTAAAAGCATGTAGGCCCGTCTCCAAATGTAGTAGATGTATTGGAATATTTCTGTTAAACCAAAGGATGAATGTTCCTTTATTGGTTGAGAACATTCTCCTTTTTCATACGCTGAATAAACTACTGAAAAGCTTCCTTGATTAGCTGGAAATGCCACAAAGCTGTTGTTTTCACGGAAAAGCACTGCTGCAAAAATGATGATTTTATAATAAAAAAAGATGCATTGCTGTCGACTGAAATACTCAACAGTATATCAAGTTGCTGAAATGAGCTCAACTTTAAACATCTACAGCCATACAATGTAAAATATGAATCCAAAAACATCATATACATAGAGTAAAACACCGCAGGGACCATTTTACTGCAGAGAGACTACTTTAACTTTTCATATTTAAGTAAATTACGCTGACAATTTTTCCTACTGTTCTTTGGAATACTTTCACAATGTGTTATTACTACTTTTACTCAAGTAAAAGATAATTTTCCACCACTGCAAGTCAATGTATACAGAGAAATACTCTGCACATAGCTTATATACTATAGTGTTGCTCTGTACAACCAAGCCGAGCCATGAGCAGCACTGGCTGCTTGACGGCTTTTATACATTTGGATAACACAATGAAAGGTGTTGTTTTCCTTGATGATGTGTTGAAGGTGTTAAGTGCCTGTCGCCTGCAGCTCTTCTTCAAATCAGCTCAGTGTGGCTGTTTCCTCTTGTATTATTCCGTCCTGCAGTATTGAAAGCTATTCTGTTGATGTAATGGCAACAAGCATGACTATATTTTGCTATGTGGACCAAATTTTAGCGCACTAAGCAGTCTCACTATCAGCAGTGACTAATATTTTTCAGATAAAAGTTTCAGAATGTAACCTTTAGCGATTTAGTCAAAAGCTTTACATGTGAAGCAGCAGCTGTAGAAACTCTTTGGTTTGCATAAGCATTAAGTTAACCCTGCAAATACAAAAAAAAAATTGCCATTTACATGAAAAAAGCTAATTTGTTGTTTTCTGACTTGGATTTCAGTGCTACTTGATGAAAAGCTATTTGAGGTCTAGTAACCTTGGTGACCTTAGTGCTCTTAAAGTTTAGGACCAACAGTTAACTTGTTTAATTATAGTAATTTCATGTTTGTTTATTCATCAGTCCAGAATGTGGTTGCTGTTAGCATGTTAGCTTAGCCAAAGCCTAGAAAAGGCAGAGAGAAACCCCCTGCCAAAACGGAAAGAATTTGTCTTTTCACAGCTCCAAAATTTTTTGATTTATATATTTTTTTTGTTTGCTAATACACGAGCTATCAATACATTCAAGAACCGACTGGAATTTTTCAGTTAGCTTCATAATGAGAAGCAAAGAAAGTGGATGGGCTGGCTGCCGTATAAGCTAGCTGCTTGCTAAGTAAGTTAACTGTCAAGAAATCCCCGATTTTAACACTTGTACAATATCTGTTTGTCCAAAAGTTAAATTCATGAGCTATAACACTATGTGAATGTGACTCTTGGATTGTGAGAGGGCTAGCAGGTGACTAGCTGGACCACCAAGCACAGAGGTACAGGCTTACAACAGGCTAACAAGGTAACGTCTCCTTTTTATTTGCAAAAAACAATGTATGACATATTTAGGTAAAGAGCTTAAAAAAACAGCAGTGGGGCAAATATGTAATCTTTTTTTATTAGTTTTGGCTCTTTGAATCTCAATATTATATTGCTCTAAAGATCAGTTTATATATTTATTTTAAGTAGTTGACAGCTAAGCAAAATAAATGAAGGATTTGGATTTAACATGCTGATATCATGCTGGATTTAATAAAGTATAACACCCCAATGTACAGACACAAATACTCCTCTGTACAATACTCTGACATGACATGACATTCTCAGCAGCACTTGTGCTGTGTGATAAAAAGAATATTTTCGTTCATTTTAAACACCAGAAACGAGCTTTTGATGTCTGTCACTCTGAATCTCCTGCCGCTATTTTGCACCGACTTTCAGAAGCCAGGCGGGGGAAAATATGCGTTTTTGCACCCACAGATATGAAACCAGGACTATTGTACGTTACGGTGATAAAATTGGTTGTTCAGTTGTGAGTGAAATGTGAAACTAACTTTCTCTCAGTGGGAGATTCTCACTATCGTGCCTGTAGCAGCTCACGCTTTGCGTCTAGGTACATGTAAAACCCTGAACTCTGACATTTTCTACTGGGGGATGTCCAATGGCATTTTGGGAAATGCAGTAAACCTAACCGGCATGCATTAGGCAGATTAAGGGGAAGTGGGTGAGCCAAAAATATCAGATTAAAATGAGCTGTGCATCACAGACTCTTTGTCTTTGAGGACTCTTACAAATAAATAGCAACTTCTGCCATTTTTTCTAGTTTTTTCTCTCTACATTTTATGTATAGAAACTGAACATGTCCTTGCTGCAGAAAGACCTCAGTAACTGTCAATTTAAACTGATCCTTTATGAAAACAGTATTTTCATTGTACCTCAGTAAAAAAAAGAAACAATAGCTCTTTATATAGATCTCTATATTAAACCGTCTGACTCTTGTCGATGTGCTGCTCTTCGGCTCGGCTGCCCGCTCTGATATTATCTGCCACAGTGAAGTTCGCAGTAGCACAATGAAAACACAGAGACAGTAACTGCTGTAGGTTTAGGTTGAGTTATTTGCATATCCATACAAAGATAAGATCACTTCAAAATATATCAGGGGATGAAAAGAAAACTAATCTCAGCGGGAGAGACAGAACAGAAACCCCAAACAGGCTTTAAAAAAACACCCAAAGCAAAAAGTGACAAAAGAGAAGTGAAAATCAAGATGACAAACGGATGACACGAGTGATCTGAGACTCTGAGACTGTGCGTGTGAGTGTCAACTGTTTTTATTTGCTTAGTGTTGGATTCGTCGAAGGGTTTGAAATGTCAGCGGCAAACACTCAGAATCTGTTGGGAAAAAAAACTGACTTTGGAGAGTTTTTAGACATTTTAGATTACAAACTAAAAGATCATTGTGTCACTTCTGTTGTGGAAATTTTACAAAAACAACACTGTCGCTCTTTTTTTATCCTCACATTAATTTAAATACTAAATTGCTGAGAGATTCTCGCAACCTTTTGACCTATCAGACTATTATGACGGTCACAATCAATGCACTTACTATTTATTATCTCCCAGGAGAAAATCCTGTGTTGTACACATCCATCCATCCATCTGTCCAAAAATTTTCCCTCTGTATGCTGACTCTTTATGCTGCTTTGGTCTTATTTTTGTCTCTCATTATTATTGTCTCCTGTCTTTAATGCTCCCTCATACATGTGTACTTTTTTAATCCTAGGCGAAGCAAGCATGACATGTGAATGAGCTTGCAGCATAGTGGCGCAGTGGTATGACTTGAAGCTTGTGGGTTTGATTCCAGCTGCTTGCATGGGTTTTCTCTGCGTACGGTTTTCTCCAGTTTCCCCCCGACCAAAACATTTACAGGAAATATAGATATAGTTCTCCTGTCGGTGCCCTTGACCACGGCCCTGTCCTACAGCTGGAGTTGGTCCCCGTGTGCCGTGTGCTGGCAGCCCACTGCTCCTAGAGGACAGGACCAATCTCATTACTTTGTAATTGCAAGTGTGACACTTAAGACATTTTCTGTCTAAATAGCATTATATGATGAAAGGAAATAGTTTTGGTTGTCAAGTGTTACCAGGCAGTTTAAAGACTAAATAATCCATCATGCAAGTCCCTATAAAAAATCAGTCTGTAATTTTGCATGTATCAAACAAATGTGATGTAATGTGTCCATTAGTGAGCTTTAGCGGTGCTGTTAGGCAGATTTTCAACTTGTTTTAAGTTTTTGTGCTAAGCTAATTACTGGCTTTTGTTTAAAAGTGTGTTTAGACAGAACATCTGCAAATTTGCGCATCAAGATTACAAACAAAGACTATGTGAAGTCACAAATTTTCGCCTTGACACAAATCACGCAATGTTGCATCCATCTGTCATTGCGTGAGTTAAAAATATTCAACTTTTCCACTGAATTCGCCTTTGAAAACGATGTGTTCTTGAGTGTGTGCAGTGCGTTTCTTGTGTGTAATTTGCATCAGTCACGTTCTGTCTGAACACAGCTTAACAGTATTCCTTTCATGGGTCTTGATTAGATTTAAGAAAGAACATCCAAATCCCAGATTACACACAAGCCAAATGCATTTGTCCCTAAGTGTCCACATACTTCTGGCCTGCAGCTTTGGGCCTTTGGGTTGAAAACCATTCCTCAAACATGTCATGTTTTCTCACGGTGGTTTTTCAGCAACTGAAAAACTGTTTGGACATCAATAAGAAGATTCATTTTCCCTTGTCCCCAAAAGGTTTATTAAAACCACGATGAGACCATAATTTATTGCCTTAAACTTTACTGGTGGCGTGTTGCATTTTGGGTTATGCCAGGACTCAGCATGACTCCATTCCAGCAGGCAGCCATGTTGTCTGCACATGGTCTTAAAGTACAAAGAGTGTGTTTACCACATGTGTCTCTCTTTCTCCTCCAGGAACTGTGACCAGTTTGTGGACTTGCTAAACTGGACCAGAGGACAAACAGTAACACCAGGTAGGAGCCACAAAACCAACAACTGTGTGTGTGTGTGTGTCTGTGTGTGTGTGTGTGTGTGTATGTATGTTTGGTGGTTATAGCTTGTGGTGATAACAGTCACAATATAGCTCACAGCTGAAATAAAGAAGAAAGTCGGTCATGAGGTTGCAGAAAATATTGCTCACAGTACATAAAATCTGTTCAGGTGAAGTGAGTTTATGTTGCTGATGTTGTTACTATGAGGTCAGACTTGACGATGACATCGTAGTGGGTAGTATGGGTGGGGGAAACAATCGATAATACGTAGTATTGTGATTTTTTTCGATGCACAGGCGCAAAGTTTTGATCTTTTTTTAATATGAATTATTAATATTGCATATACAAATGAATCTTTTTGGTACTAGAATAATATAATCTGTTGCTTTTTGTGAAAACTTCTCTTTTTAAATAAAATAGCTGCTGAAACAGTTTTCTTCTGGGGGCATAATTTGCAGTTTAAAAAGTAATAAATTCCAATAGAGTTTAGTATCTGCTATTGCATCACCCAGCAAATTGCTAAATGTTTAAAATCACGATATTATCCTATTACAACATATATATTGTGATAATATTACATTGCGTGGCCCACTAGAGGTTGTTAGTCAGGGTGACATTTGTGAAAGCTATGCAGAAAGTTAGAAATATTGAATTTCAGGTGCAAAGGAAATCTCAATATTGGAACACTGAAATTTTTTGACTAAATATTTTAAAACTGGCAAGAAAATCCAGTATTAAAAGTAAAACTGTGTCAAGTAAATCCCTTTAAACTGTGAAATTTGGATAAAAATTTACCTAATTTTAAAAAGTGTAATGAGATGATGTGAGAGTAGATAAGGAAAAGAAGAAACACCTGGCAATAGTAGAGAATATCTAAAAAACACGGAGAAAACGGTGGGAATAGACTGTCTTGGTAACAATAACCATCAGTATGATTTAAAATGGCCGATCCTTTTGTCATGAGGCAGGGAGCGGCTCACACAGAGAAACAGATGGTAAGACAAGGAGAGAGTTGAGCTGTATTCATTTAACCAGAATTACTCTCACTGTTTTCTCCTGGCTGGTTGCCGGGGCAACCGTCCAGCTTCGTTATCGGAGGTGTGACCTCGGCTGGAAGTGTAAATGAAAAAAGCTCATTTTCGTGGTCCTGCTGCCTGCCGTCATGTAAAGTTTCTGTACTCGCGTCTCGTTTGCATGTTTCAGCTCCACGCCAAGAAGAACAGTTTTTAAAATAATCCTTTACTGCTCTGAGAGCGAGAATTATTGAATTTATTTTACAGTTTGATGCTAAAGACAGAGAACGTAAGTTGATGCCAGAATAATTAAAGCTCTCAGCTTAAAGCCTGGTTCTTTCCCGTGTCGTTGGTTTGTTCACTCTGTCAGAAAAAATAAATCAGATGAGCTGTCAAATATTGACTCTTATGAACAATCACCATCTGTAACGCAGATTAAAGCCTTGAATTTTACTCGTGCACCACTGTATTTATACATAAAAAGAGGAAGCCCAGGTTGAAAGTTGAAAGTTCAATCATTCAGGTCATGTTTCATATCCAAGGAGATCTAATGGTGAGATCCACAACAGAACAAGCTTCATTTTCTGCCTTCGTCAGGCCTCAGAATTTTAAAAATGGATATATGAAAGCATTACCATCCCCCCACAGTGATCATCAAGGAACAAGTAGGTCGGGAAGGACACATTTTGCATTTTGAATGACAAGACGAGGATATGAGAGAGAGTGGCAGAATGAAGAAGTGATGCGGCATAGATTAAGAGAGGCTGTTCACTCACACTCAGGTTTGTAAATGAATGAGTGTTTGTGGAATGGCATCAGTGCTGTGTGTTAGGCTAAAGAAGAAAGATCAATGTGAGAGAGGAAAGTGACGTAGGATGCTGGAGAGTCAGGTCTGGCCTTTTGCTTTCTGTGAGTTTTAAATGTGTGCTGGCTGCATACAGGGAAAGTAGAAAAAACAGTGTATTGTCTGTGAGAGTGTGTCAGTGGTGTCACTTCCTCTTCCTGTGTAGCAGACAGCTTCATATCAAGGACAAGCTGAACTGTCATCCCAACCCTCTCTCTCTCTTTCTCTGTCTCCCTCAGCCGCTCTCACATGCGTGCGATCACCCACGACTGCGTGTGCGCGTCTGTCAGACGGCGTACAGAAATAGATCATGTAAAGCAAAGATCGTTATTTGCACCTCAAGGCACTAAAGAGTGGGTTTAAAGTTCATACAGTGTCATCTCTGTAAAACACACAGTTACACAACAGCAAGCACGCACAGGATGTGCGTCAGTGCTTGCAGTCTGTGCACACGCCGTAAAATGCACATGCTGCATGTGTGTGTGTGCGTATGTGGGTTACTCGGGTTATAAGGACATAGACGGTGACAAATGTTAATGGCTGCTCCAAGCAGAGGCAAGATGCTCATACAGACAGAGAGAAAAATATGTTCCTCAAGCTGACTCCTGTGCAACCTCTTTGCTTTATGATGTGACACGTCCATCATTTGGGTTTGGTGAAGTTTAGGCACAAAAAAGATCCTGGTGAAGTTTCAAGAGAGATCGTTACAAGGGATAAAACCAAAGGGAGGCGTACAAGCATCTTCGTAGTGTCCTAAGTTCCAAAGAATATAGTCATAACTCCAAAAGATGCGTTATTCAAGTTCATATGATGTTTGGATTTAAATTACCACTTTATTTCGGTTAATGGACCTCTGCTGTCATGGTTACAGTACTTAACAAGTGGTCACGATCATTCTTTAATCCTTTAATTAATTAAGGATAAAGAGTAACTAAATCCCTAAACCACTTTTTTCAACCGAAAATTGAGGCTAAAAGGTATTTAGTAGTGCTTTTGATTGATTCAGTTCTAAATCTTGACATTTTGAAGCAAACGTGACGTGTCTGATGGTTGCTTTTGTCACCAACCAAGCCCTGCACCTCGCCCCCTCTGAAAAAAACAAACAAAAAACAAAAAACCCCCCCAAAAGACGGCTCACAATTTGGAGACACATCAGATCAGACCAAACAACAGAATTCAAACTTTTCCTCTCACCCTCCCACACACAAACACACACATGCTTTCACAGACTGTGTAAGTGTAACTGGGAAAACAAACAGACATCAGCAAAGCAATGTGCCTCAATCATTCACCCAGCCTTTATTGACAACAACAGGAAAACATGCTCTCGTACTGCAACTATCATGTAAATGTACTCAGACACTGTCAGTCTTTGTGCGCTACAGAAGCTGACCGACACACACCGTGGAGTAAATACAGCGATGATGACGCATACCATCACATGCCTCATAAAGCCTAATGTTACCATTGCAATATCTCCATAGGCCCCAGGCAAAGCACAGAGACCGCCGTAGAGACAGGAAGGAAGAGAGAGAGAGGACGCACGGACGAGCTGTGATGATGAATTGATTGATGAATGCAAATGAAGATGAATGCATGTGGCAAATACAGATAACAAGAGGAATATGAAGAGCACAGTGGCTGCTTCACCTTTTCCCTGTAGCAGAAAATATGAATAGCTGATGTGTATCTGGCCTATTAATACCACAGCGGCGGCAGTGAACGCACCACTGAACCCGATATGGATACCTTATCACAAATCGTATGGGCGACAGTCAAGGGGCACCAGTATTTCTTTACCATCTGGAGCCTCATCACTGGGCAGGTTCGCACAGATGAGCTTAATTGGCCCATGTCCTAACCTTTATTGCCATATGGGCAACGTCCTAAAACTGACCATAGATCAGTGTACATGCAGAGCAACCAGCAGCAGTTTGTGTTCTTAATTGTTTGTTAATGCAGCACCGCTCCATCACAAAACATTTGGGGTGGAAACCCCAAGGGGGAAATCGATATGTGTGGCAAAACAAGTGTGTGTGGCTGCTTGTGCGTTTTGATTGCAACTGTTTAAATGATGGATTAATTGTTGGAATATTTTTTAAGCAAAAACTGCAAACATTCTCTTGTTCTAGCTTTCCAAACTTGAGGATTTGCTGTTTTTTCTTCCCTTGAAGACAGAATCTTTGGGTTTTAAAGCGATAATCTCAAACATTTCCTTTCTGATGAATGTCTGTTCAGTCATTATCTATCATAGAGTGAGGTTAAACAATGCTGACTGAGCTTATGGCCCAAAGATGAAAGTACTTGTATCACAGCACTTCAATCTGGCTGTCTGTGGCAGACATTCCCGCGCTGACTCAGTAGCAGCGCACAGTTAGTGACGTCTTTCACGTCAGTCAGCAGGGGTTGGTCTGCCCAGAGAGCGGGTGGAGCTAACACCACAGGCTCGCTCTTAGTTGTGTCTGACTGACGTAGGGACATTTCATTTCCTCTGAGTTACAATGGCAGATCAATGCATGCAAGAAAATACAGCATGCAGGCCACGACAGTTCAAGAACAGGTCCAAAGAAAAAGAAAAGTCAATGCTGAAGAAGGGAAACAGGCAATCTGCTGACGTCATACAGTCAGCACTGTTTGGCTTTTACATGAACTCTGGGATATGAGGTTTAAAAGCGCATCTGCAGTTACAGCTTATTGACAAAGGTGACATCAGAAACAATGTAACTCAAATCTTCGAGATAACCACTTTAAGATGTTTAAGGGCAAAACTTTACTGAATACCTCTACTGATGCAGATTGCTTTAGTTTTATATGTCCAGGTTTCAAGATTTTCATCCCTGAATTCTGCCTCGCTGTAAAGCATTTTATTGCAACTGCTGTCTACCTGGGAAATATAAAAACTGCGACAACTGTTGACAAAGTGTTGTGTGGATTATTTTGAGTAATAATGACACTGATTTTGAAAAGAGAGACTGCTGTTGAATTTTTTAAGTCTAATTTTTCAATGCATCAAGTACCATTCCACTGGGTATGACTGTAGGATGGAAGCAGATGTGATCTGTATGATTGCCAATTCTCAGTGTACATCTATACATCTATTTACAGAGTAAATTTAATATATACAGCATATGGTATTGTGACTTGTTTATAGCTTTTCCAACAGAGTCAGTTGAAGTCAGTCTCATATTGATGATTGTTCATTTAGATGAAACCTCCAGGGGGAAGACACATTTCTATCAATACGGTGAGACCTTTGCCCTGCTTGTCCCACAGCACATTTAAGCACTCAGTCTATCTTCTGTGCATGCGTGTGTGAGAGTGTGTGTGTGTGCAAGTGTATATTGCACATCCCAATCATAAGATCATTTATTGAGTAGCCTCGTGCGCATTCTGCTGATGATCCGAGGCTAACTATTGCTTCATTGATTTGTGCTGAACCCAAAATTACACACAGAGGAAGATAGACGGGAGGATGACTGAAGGGAAGATTAAAACACAGCCAAATTTAATGTAGGCTAGGCCTTTTTTTTAACACCTTCTGCATCCCCCAGAGACTCTTTGCATTATAAACAAATTATAGCAAATCACACTGTTCTCCTCAACAAATGGTTATAAAAGTTAGACTACTTAAACATACATAAATAATTCATTTTCAAGTCAAAGCATTTGGAGTTCATTAACAGAGCTACATTGTCATCACACTGCATGTCCCCGCGCTCTCCGCAAGCTGCTCACGCATGGTCACTGACATGATACTGAAGTAGCCCATAGATTTCTCATTCACACGTGCGCATGGACGTGCGCACACACTCAGCACACAAACACAGGCACGCTCTCTCTGCAGCTCTTCATGCAAAAAACGCACCGGGCAGGGTGACACTCACATGTGGATCCACAGACGCTGGTGTGGCGCCTCCGTTTTGCTTGGAGAAGCAGAAAGAGGCGATAGGAGGCAGGAGGAAAAAAGGCAGAACGGCGAGGGAGGGATGCAGGGAGGGAGCCAGAAATGGAT
>JAPZDX010000010.1:21443017-21456472 GCA_029783625.1 Naso annulatus | reverse complement strand
GCATGCTGCAGCAGCTGCTAAAAATGAATATTCCTTTCATTCATGTCAATGTGACGGATGTACAAACTGCTCTGCAGTACAGTTTGTACAGTTGGTGGTGTAAACACACAGCAGCAGCAGCTAAGCTTGGTGTGATGGTCCTGACTCCCTCCTGTACATCAGCCCCACTCCTGGTTTCCATGGAGACTGGACTGATCGGGTGATTAGCCGCATCAATTAACCTCTGACCAATCACAGGGAGAGCCTGAGCAGCAGCAGCTGACTGTGATTTGCAGATAGGCTCACAGCTGAATTCAGACATCTGAACACTGCGTGCTAAACAACAATGAGAGCATATGGGGATTCGACATTAGAATAGCAAATTGCATTACTGCACTTGTTTCTCTTTTTCTGATCTGGTCTTTTATCATCAACTCCATGGAGTAATTTTATGTAGGTATTGGTTTTTAAAAAACTGTGGTATTTATGATCTGTTTAAACTGAAAATGGGGGGCAGGGGTAAAATTTTTGTTTTTTTGTTCATTCGCCAGCCTTAAAAATAGAAAATTACTCTGTTTTCAAGTTTTTATCTTGAAGTAGGTACACTAAACATGCCCAATTAGAAAGTTACTTTGAGATCCTTTTTTTCTGTCTCTTTTTGAGATTGTTCCGCATTTCCAGTTTCCATAAATAGACGGATACCAGTGCCCACTCCACACATGAACTTGCCTGAATCCCCTGCAGGATTTACTGGCCATAATGAACTCTTGTACACTTGATCTGTAAACCTTGTAAATGTGGAAATGTGAAAGGGCCACGCAGCAGATTTTAACGCCCGAACACAAACGCACCAGCGGCCCGCTCCCCTCAGCTCGATGACCACAGGTCTGGTGTCATGTCAGCACTTCAGAGGAGATCAAGTCCTCTCCAGCCCTCAGACTATCTTCTGTCAGAGGATATTCACCTCATAGCAGATACTCATCTACTGTGAGTATCTGCACACAATCTCAGTATTAAAGCTCTGCAGGCTACTGTGTCAGTTTTACACTGCATTTTACTTTTCATTTTAACTGAATCCAGCTGTTTCACAGCTGCAGAGTCAGTGTTGTCACATGCTATGCCACTATTACCTGCTGGACGTCAATAAAGAGTCATTACATGTTTAGCAATCTCTTGTTTTTCTCTAATAATTTGAGTTTTATTTCTTTTAAGTTTACGTCAGCAGGAAACCTGTTTGAAATGAATTTTTCATTTCCATACTGTTTATGCACATCTGACAGTAACAGAATCAAATCGTTCATTTGCGTTCACTGTCTGTGCGGAAATTAATTGGTCTTACGTGTATTTGTGTTGCACAGCAGATAAGAACCACACTTCCAATTGTGTTTTAACCATTTATCGAAAGGCACTAAATGGCATCAACATACTGTAGTTCTCAGCCAGCATAACTCCCCAAGGAAAAAAGTCACGAACATAAAGAGGAAATAAAGTAAAAAATTAGAGCAGATTTTGCTGAAGTTTGACAAACACAACAGACCTTTGATAGAACGAAGAGACACGGACAAAAACAAAATGTAGGAATCTTTCAGTGCTTAAGAGGTGTGTTGCACGACTCGCATCATTCACAAAAACCCCCTTGTGCAAAACAGCCTGACGATGAAGGAATCCTTTAAAGACAGTTAAAAGTCAGGGATCAAAGGCAAAAACTGTCTCTGAATAAACTGTGTGAACTGCTGTCCTCTTCTGAAGGGTTCAGACTACAGATCCGACACTAGAGGAGAGAATCTCCAGCAGCCCCACGATGTTATCACAATATTGCGATATGTTGAGTATTGTGATTTCTATCATCTTTTTCAACTGCAAATAATTTTCCCAAAGTAAAAATTTGTTAACGTCATCTGTTTAATCTAATTAAATAAAATTTTCTGTCTAATCATCTTCAGTAATTTTTTTACTGACTTTTTCATCACCACACTATAAAGTAAGCGCTTAGCGCCATCTAGTGGACTGAAAAGTCATTCGGTCAGTTAATTTTTATTATTCTATTACTCAAAAATTACACTTGGTATTTGAAACATTTATGAAGAATTTATGTAATGAAATGTTCATACTTGCTATCTATGAATCGATACAATATTGTCATGCAAAATATTGCAATATTATGCTGTATCAAGTTTTCCTCCACCCCTGTCTGACACTGTGTTAGTTTAGGCCACTCCTATGCTGAGAAACATGACAGAGTGCATGATGGTCCCCAGCTTATCGAAGCTTCTGTCTTTCATGACCTGTGTGATGTCATCAGAAGGGAGGTGCTCTGGTCTGACTTACAGGAACAAACCACAGTATACGAAGCAGTGTTTGAAAAAGCTTAGAAAAGCAAAAAAGGGAGTGACTGGACCTTTTCTCTCGGATCTGAACAATACATTGGTTTGCCACAGGGCTGGGCGATGTGGAACAAAAACCACATCTCAATAGTTCTTGGCTGAATGTCGATAGACGATATATATCTCGATATTTTTTTGCTGAAGAGAAATAACAAAAAGAGCCACATGTGCCAAATGCCAACTGCACAATATCAACATGTATAATGAAAAATGACACCAAAATAAACTACCAGCACAAATTAAATAAAATAAAATCAATTTTAAAAAATCCTTTCCTGCATAACAAAATACACACAGCTGTGTAAATAATAAGACTGCAAACAGAATATTGATACAAAATGATATTGTCATCCCCTATATCTTGTATGAAAATATATCAATATATCTCAAAAAGTCGATATGTTGCCCAGCCCCAATTAGCTGATCTTATCAGTATCTGTGTATATGTTCTCTGATATGCGCCGATATTAAAACTGTCTTTTAAGGCCGGAAACATGTTTGGACTAGTGATTTAAAATGGTGTAATTACATAGTTTGTCCAGCAGAGGAAGGTGTGTTGTTTAATTACTAATGAGTGAAGTGTTTACTGTTAAGTGCATTCATGTTTGAAATGAAATTTATTAAAATGTAAGACATCCTGCCTCTGTCACGTCTTCGTCACAAGGATTTGATAACCACATTCAGCCAACATCAGTAATATCGAGCGATATAACGGAACTTTTCTTGCAGCACTAAAATCCGTACCGGCACAAAATATCCCATATTATGTGATAGCACTAGAAAAATGTTTTTCTTCAAATGTGTTTGAATGCTGTTTTGAAGCGGCCGGACATTAAAAAAAATAAATAAATAAATAAAAAGGATTCAGTCACTTATTCATTCCCATATCGGTCGAGCTCCACTTTCCTCTGTTTCACAGCTCCACCTGGCAGCTCATCGCTCCTCTGTCATGGAACCACAGTTTTTCATTTTTAGCAAGGGAAGGCAAAAAAACTGTCACACTTGTCTTTCTGTTGTGCCCTACAGCCATTTTTGTTCTTCATACCTTACGTCTGTCAGATCGGGCAATTATCAAACTGCTATCATGAACCTGACATTAGCGACAGAGTAAATGACTTAAAATGACAGTTAGCAAGCTCATTAGCTGCGAGCTTTTTTTGTCCTAATGTATAATAAATGATGCAAAATCTTGGGAAACAGCCCCATGCAGAGAAAAAAGAAAGAAACTCGAAGATACTGGCTAGTATGTTAGCAGTTAGCTCCCTGAAAACACCACTAAAGTCAACTTTAGCAGCCCAGTGAACAAAAGTAAAATATTCAAATTACACATTCCTTTAGAATTAAAGAGATTGGTGTATTTAACCCCAGATCACCTGCCTAATCTGAATCTAATCTAAATCATTTTCACAGGGTAGACGACGTGGCCCCTCCCTCTCCCATCATTCACCTCTGTCAGTGCAAAGCGGGGGGGCAGGGCTCTGTGACTGACAGGTCATGGAGGTTGATGTGGTCAGTGAGTGAAACTTTAATGATCTGAAACAAGCGGACGAGGCAGGTCGTCAGTGGCAACAGAGATCCACAATCATTACTCCTGCTTGAATAGTGTGTGCGTGCGTGCGTGTGTGTGTGTGTGTGTGTGTGTGTGTGTGAGAGGGAGAGAAGAAACATTTATTCACAGACAGACTCTCCATCACATCGACAGTAGAGAGCTCGGTTCAGTGACGCTGTACGAGACGTCACAGGAAACTACAGGGAGGTTAAAGGTCACGAGTCACAGCAGCTGAAGCAAATTTATAAAGTTTAGCAAGAACAAACAGTTCAAGATTGGATTCCACAGCTGCCAGTCTGCCATTTACATGAATGATTTTACACACACAAACACACACAGACAAACACCTCAAGAAGAACAGGATCTACCCACGATGACTCATTAACAATGTGTGTGTGCGTGTGTGTGTGTTTAAATGTGTTGTACAGTGTGTGTGTGTGGTTTTTACACTATGAGTCATTCAGAGCTCCAGAATAGAAAGTGGATGATGTTTTCTGCAAAGAGTGTGTGTGTGTGTGTGTGTGTGTATGAGAGAGAGAGGGAAGGAGAGAGAGAGTGTGAGCACTGCTGACATCCATTGATCAGAATGAGTTAATCAGATTGATGGGCGTCTTGGCAGCAGCTCAGATTTAAGAAACCAGACACACGGACAGACAGACAGACTGGTAGTTCAGATGAGGTCTCGGTGGTTTGACTTGACAGTCTCCTCAGCGACTCGACAGTAACCAGCTGACCCTCCGTCACGGAGGGACACAGTCTGTTAAACCCTGCAGACAAACGTGATGCTGATTTTCTCTGTCAGTCTCATGTCGGCGTCTCATGAGGCCCGGAGTTACTTTTGTTACTGTGTCGGACTTACAGTAGTAACATTTCTTCAAAGCTGGGCAGACACTGGCAGATTTTAGCCACAAATTCATCACTATGAACTAATTTTAGAATCTGGCTGATGTTGTCCTTTAAGCAGCAGTTTGAGGTCGTGACGCCTGATTAAGTGGCTGAATGATCGATGATCCGGCTCACAGACGATCACATGGATTTCTGAAATGTCAGACATTTTATTCAGCTGTTTGAGCAGTTCCATGGAGGGATTTCCCTCAGTCGAAAGACCTGCTACAAACTGCAGTTATCTGGTTTTAATGTTACTGATGTTGTATTTAACAGGTTGTGGCTAAAACTGCAGCCATGACTGAGCCTGCGCTGCCACACGACTCAGTCCAGAAAAGCGTTTTTTTCTGAGCGCTTGAGCTTTTTTGTTCAGCTTCTAGTTGAAAATCTGCAACCTTTTCAGAAAGCCGCCGGTGTCTTTCTTTTCAGACAACCAGTCATACATTGGATGAGGTGGGACTCATCACCTGTCACCCTGGCAATGAAAAAAAAAATGCAGAAGTTTGTTGTGAAGTATCCTGAGTTTTCTATTATAGACAAAAAGGTGCATTTGTTGAGCAGATCGGTCAGACGCTGAATGTTACTGTTGACTGTTGTGCTCGTTACCCCACGTTAGGGCTGCACGATTCTTGCCAAAATGTGACCCACAATTTTTCTCCCTGAGAACTGAGATCGCGATTCTCTCACACGATTCTCAATTTTTCAACAAAAAACTTATTGCACACTTGTAAACAATAAAAACCTGTGACAAAAACTTGTGTGTTTTGTTTTACACTGTGTGACTATAGCTGATACATCATCTGGAATTGCTTAAGTAAATAAGTGAACACATAGATGCAGCGTGATGTGAACGCACAGGGAAACATGAGCAAGTGAAATGCAGTCATTTAGAAATGAAACCGTGATTTTAAAAAATTTTTTTTTTTTACAATAATTGTGCAGCCCTGCCCCACACGTCGTATTAAAAATGTTGCTGACATGAGGCCATATAGAGCAAAACGTCCAGCCATCTGACGCTTACACCCATCATGGTATAACTGCATAAAGTAACACTGACTTTCTCTCTTTTTGTCAACTTTGAGGGAAAGATTGTCTCATTGAAAAAATGTGACTGGAATTTTCAGTGAACAAAAATCCTTTCCCTGCACACTGTCTGCATTATAATCGTAGGCTCAATCCATGCAGAAGTACATGTTCAAATTTGTGATGTGAGTTAACACATCAGACATGATTAATAAAACTGCACAGTGTCCACCCGGCTTTATGCTTCAGCACAACACAAGGCCATACCGACTGACCTTGCATTACTGTAAAGCTACAGGTTGAGTTAAAAGAGAGAGAGAGAGATTTAATGTGCATATTGTTTTGCTTTCTAAGAGCGGTTTCATTTTGTTCTTTGGTAAAACAGGTCAAGGGGCATTACTCATGCATGCAGAAGTTGTTGAGTTGTCTAATTAGTGGCTATTTGTTAGATTAGTGGAGCCAGATAAGCAGAGATTGCATTCAGATGAAGCTGCCTATTGAGCCTGTTGGGCAGCCATTGCAGTTTAGCCTGAGCAGATCACTGTGTCTGCACCGTATGTATCTGCTGTACATCACAGATCGCACAATGCAAATTTGGTGAAACTGGTCCCTGGAATTTGTCATAAAGCTGCGTTTAGTGCTGTTGCTCATGAAACAGATTTTGGTTTTTAAGCTGGAGAGCAAAATTTTATCATAACAGGTAAAAATAACATCCAAGTCTTCAAATATTTAGTAAAAGAAGAAACTTAATTCTGAGTCGCTGAAGTTGAAACACATCAGCTCAGCTCATCACAGAGAGCTGCACCAGGTCTGAGACTAAAGGCCCATTTAAGCTCCTTTACACGCAGAATCAAACACGTCAGCTTCAAACATAACCGTCGCTGCCCACGTACTTCCACCACACGTCATTTACGTTGATAATGATTTTACTCAATACGTCCACTAGATGGAAGTCTGAAGAGTCAAAAGTTTGTTTGTACTTCTGCCTATACTTAAGAGAAGTGGGGGAAAAAGTTCCTGTCACCATGACAACAACAACAACCATGGCAACACTGCTCCTGAAAAAGATACAGAAGAGGAGGCGGCGCTGTTAACGGCAGTGTTATGAGGAAAGTAAATACATCACGAAATGTGGACGGAGAATTTTATTCACTTAAGTTTCTTCCTTTCTAACTCTAATTCTTCTTCTTCGGTCGTTTCTCGCTCTGGTCATGCTTGAACTATTGCTGCCTTCATACGGAGCTTGTGAAGTCATCAAGTTGCGTCATGATGTGTACAAGAAACGCTTGGCGTTGAAGTGGTAACCGCATCAGAACAGTGTTGCTAGGAAATGGTAATTTGGATGCCAAAAGATCGTTTTTCTGCTCCGGGCTTTCTGTGCGGAAATGTTACGTTACTACTTTGTGTTTAAACGCCACGTGAAGGAACAAGAAACGAGACGACGAAGGGGGTGATTTTATATCTAGATTAACAACTTAACTACACTAACTTTTGGTCCTGTATGGGCCAATACGAGCTCCGCCATTTCTGAAAATGAAAGCAAACACATCACAACTAATGAACTCTGAGCTTTCTGATAAATTTGACTTGCAACTAGGGCTGGACGATTACGGCAAAAACAATAATCCCGATTATTTTGACTGACATTGTAATCCTGATTTTTTTAACACCATTATTTATTGGCTTTAAGAACATAACGCGTTTTTGAGCACTGACAATGGCGTTTCTTTTAAAAGCTGCTGTCTTTACTGTTAGGCCTTAATACAACTGAACTGAAAGACAAAGAAATCATAAGTTTGTTAAAACAAAAATAAATAATGTATAAAAAAATAAATGATATTACCAATCATGTTGCAGTGCACTGCCACGACCTACCGACTGAAAACATCTAGTATATTCATTATATCTGTCATCTATAGTCAACATTTTGGAGCATTTTACGTGTCCTCAGTGAGGAAAAAAATGATGACCGGTAATTTTCTTAAGTCTTCGGAAGCCGGACTGATAAATGATGCGTTGTAAAGTGTGTCCTTGAATAAAACAGAAGGAGAGAAAACCAAAGTGTTTCCACCACAGATTTGCTTTATCTTTCGGCTCATTTTTTGCCTTCCTACAAGCACTATACTAACGAAGTCTCAAAGCGACCAGCGAGGCGATGTGTTGTGACTCGCTGCTCTTAGCTCACGCTGAAACTTCTGTTTGGTCTCTGGGGGAGGGGGCCGAGCGCATTCGCTGGGAAGGGGTGCGCTTGATTTATGACACAAGACAGAACGCCGGCAACCGGCAGACTCGTCATGCAGCACATAATCGTTTCTCTTGATTATCTTGTTTGTATGATCGTGGGAAGCCAAAATCATAATTGAAACTGAAATATGATTAATTGTCCAGCTCTACTTACGACGCCGTGAATACGACTAGAGGGGGGTGTTCATACGGTGTCTCCTCAGGAACATGGGAAACACGACCCCATTTGTAGGCACCATATTGTCTACACTGCCCCCCCGTTTTACGCAGTAGCTGAAGGTATTTTTCCGCTCCACTCCCAGTGAAAGTACAGAAATACGGAAAAAAGGAAAGCAGAGCACGGATAAAAAGCTGCTCAATATCCGTTTGCGTAAGCTGTAATGTAAAGTGACATACAGGTGTGACCAGCAGTCTGGTGTTACTGGTCAACTGTGAGCTGAGCTTGTGTTTAATACACTCTGTCACACACAGGTGATGTTACACTGCAGAGGAGAGAAGAATTTATTTTGTTCTGTAGTTATGAATGATCACCAGCTCTGGTCTGTGTCTGCAGAGAGCAGATAGGAAATAAAGGAGGATTTTTTCTTTCATTACTTTTAAGCCGAGTTCACCTGATCTCAGTGTTTACATAGAAAAAACAAGCATCAGCCAGAGCCGCAAAGAGAAACAAGTCAGGTTTAAATAAACCAGGTTTGTGTTTTTTCCCAATCCTGTTAATTTGAAATCATACTCTCTGAACACACAGACAGGAAAGTGCTTCCTGAACAAATACTGCACTCGTTTTTTTACAGCATCTGACACAGATGATCTTTAGCATCCGTATGAGATGCATCAGACTTTTAACAAACTCAATGTGAACCCATTAGCAGCAGCATTAAATGCTAAGAAGCTGATGGTGTAGTGGAAGAGTTTGCATCTAGAAGAGACCGAGGTGGAGAGATGACAGGAACAGGACTGTCACCCAGAAGATCAGGATTAACCTGTTTAGAACTGTAAGCTCACTTACATAACATACTTAACTTTTGTCACAAAGTCTACAAACTATCATTTACGTTTTGTCACATAATCATGTAAAAACATACTTCTTTTACAAAAAACACGCCTTTTCCTAATCTAACCAAAATAACCGTGTCACAAGATGCCTCACACAGAGACAGAAGAGTCCTTGCGGGTTTTATGAGTTGCCAACTTGCACACAAAACATCTGTATTTGACCAAACTGGAAAAACAATGGGTAGGTCCAACTAACTAAGCTACAAACAAGCTTAATAAGCACATCAGTGACATGCTAACGTGCTAACAACGTGTCTCCCCGACTAATTAGCTCAGAAATTGAACACAAGGATAACTAACAAGCGAACTGACAAAGTGGATACCAAAAACCTTTTGGTTATGTTTAAACTGGAAGCACAGTTGTCTTTGTAATAAAAAGACTAAATGCGTTTCCATCTGTCAAAATTTCCAATATTTAAAGTTTTATTACATGTTTCGTGGTGGTATGTGTGGATAATTTTTAAACAGACAGTGAAGCACGCAAAAGGAAAAAAAGAAAGACAGAAAAAAGAGAGAAAGAAAGAAAAGAATCTCTGAAAATTATATCTAGCTTGTATAATTTCACAGAACAATAAAATGGCCACAATGTTGTTTAAACACCAGTAGGTAGAAATTTAGTTTCCTGTTTAAAAAAAAAAAACATTTTTTTTCGTACAACGGTATCTCTTTGCAGTTTTCACCACCTCTCTGTTTACAGGTGGAGGTCAGAAAGTTTAAAGCAGCCTACATTAAAACTGTTCATTATAAAACACAACAGCATCTGTCTTCTGTCTGCCTCAAAGTGCTCAACTTTCCTCTGAGATCACTGCTGATGTTTTGAAACAAGAACATTTTGAAGTTCGGTGACAAAAACAGAGTTGAAACTTTGTAAATCAAGACAATTAAGTTTGATGCTCCAACGCCAACGTGAGTGATTCAAATATTTTAAATGACAACGATGGCTGGATGTATTCTTGGTTTTTATCATGCTGTCACTTCATATACAGTTTATTGTATCGTGTAATATTAAAGAGAGTCTAGTTATGTGATTATTCATGTATTTGATTATTTTATGTAAATCACTCTCAGCACCTGGCTCCCACAAATATACAAACTGAAGAAGAGTAAACTTACTATTATTAATTTTTTTCAGTTCTGCAACTTAAATTAAGTGTAACTCATGAATACAGGAATCAACGGTTTGTCATAAAGATTCAAGAAAATCAATTAAGTATTTGCAGGATTGTTTAACTGAGACACTGATGTAGACGCTACGTGCACATGAGATATTTTTTTAAGAGAATAAACTTAATAAAAAAGTGCCATAAGGTCACTGCAGACTCACTAATGAGTAGCACAGACACACTTCAGCTCACTGTGGAAACATTGGAGCAATATTATGGGAACACTGACGCTCTCTGACACCCTGAAGAAATACAAAATATTACACACAATGGCCCCAGCCTGGATTATCATATCCTATTAAGCTCCATCCTATAGCCACTATACATAACAATACAGGCTTCACAGCACCCTGTAGGAACATGACGGAAATATTACAAGGATATTATAGGATATTATACAGCGCTGGTTCCCTCCAAGTAATAATACAGAAATTATATACGACTATGAGTATGAAGCATGAGCAGAAAAGTAATCAAAAGGTACAATAAGGTCACTACAGACGGAGCAGCGCAGACAGTACGGGTCAATGAATATATTACACTAGAAAGCTGTGAATATTAGACTACATATAACACATGAGACTGTAAAGTAAAAGCCAAACAGCAACATAGAAACAGTGCATAAAGACACCACATAACAAACAATATGAAGATACTGTAAGAACATAACCAGAGGCAACAGAGGCATGACTGACACACACTATAGGAGTGTTACAGAACATCACAGAGCCACTAAAGCAGACATTGTCCCTGTACAGGCGCATACGGAGCAGCACAGACACACTGTCAGAGCTGAAGAATGTTAAAGGAATATCATACAAGACTGTCAACAAAACTGAGCTGGGAAACAACAGAAGCATGACTGACACACTGTTGGAATATTACAGGAATATCGCAGAGGTGACCGGAGCTGAGAAGGCGCAAAAAAGGTGCACAAAGAGCGTCACAAGCCTCAGAGTATTAGAGCAATATTATAGAAGAAAGGCAAACATACTGAAATGGCAAAGATGGAGACTCCTCTACCTCTTCTTCCTCCTCTCCTCTTCCTCTCTGGTCGCAAAGTCTGCAGCCTCCTTCACTCTCTCTCTCTCACGCGCTCTCTCTCTCTATCTCCCTCTCAGTCGGAGTCGAGGTCTCTCTACCCCTCTCTCTCTCTTTTGTCGCCGTGATATCTGGCCGTGCCTTCACTGGCAGAGAGTGCGATGGAGGAGGAGGAGGAGGGGGAGGAGGGGGGAGACCCAGACACACAGACAGGAGGGAGAAGAGGATGATGATGGCGGTGATGATGAAGATGGTGGAGGGAGAATTAGACACTGCAGCAGTGGAAGAGAAAGAAGACGGCGGGTTTACCTCCCTCCCTCTCTCTCTCTTTCCTTCCTCCTCTTCCTTTTCCTCTTTTCTCTTTATTTCTCGGGGGCGCGCACGCAAACCCGGCAGCGCGAGCGGGGGCGCGAGCATGCAGGCTCTCCAAGGATGGCAATGCATTCACTGCCTCGCTCTACCACTCTACCATTCTACCATTCTACCACTCATCTCTCTCTCTCTCTCTCTCTCTGAATTAATTCAAACCATGTAGACAGTGTGAGCGTGTGTGTGTGTGTGAGTGTGTGTGTGAGTGTGAGTGTGTGTGTGAGTGTGTGTGTGTGTGTGAGTGTGGCAGCCCTGCAGTCAGTCTCTGGGTGTTGTTTTGATTTTCCAGCCCGCAGAGCAGATCACACACACACACACACACACACACACAAAAGTCTCTATAGGCGCTGAAATCCATCAGTGTGTAATTTCCTTTGTTCAGCTTTTGTGTAACAAAGCAGTTAGATTTGAATTTAAACAGAAACTTTATTATCATCAGTTGTTGTATCCAAGGAGTAGAAACACTAAATCTAAAGTTTGACAGATTATTAATAAGCCATTATTTGGAAAAACTTTCAAGTTGTCAGGTTGTGAAAAATCCCTCTGGTATCCTTGCCTGGCTTAACAACTGCCTTGTCTTTTGCTCTCTAATTCATCAGAAAGACCCCTCCAACCGACTGTTTTCAAAAAAGGCTGCACAGCATCTGGACCAAAATCTGTTTACAGAACCCCAGATCAAGTAAACAGCAATGTTTTGGGAGGTTTTTTTTGAGACATCCTGAGCAAATGCTTTTAAAATCACTCTCTACAATATCTGTGTGCAGCAGCTGTAAGGTGGTCACACTGCTCACCGATCGAAGAACGCATTCAGAGAATTCAGGCTCTCTTCTTTCAGTCTGTATAACAGATCAGCATGGAGCACAGTCTGCAGCGGCAGGCTCTCTCCCCCTGCAAGGACTGTGCTCCCGAGAGAAACATCAGCATCTGTGGTTTCAGAGAGTGCCCTGAAATGACATTTTACCGTGGTCCAGTGACAAATCCTCTAGCAGCCGGAGGAATTAGGCTGAATCAAAGGAGGAAGTCAATTCAGGTGAGGTTCCTATAGCGCCACGAAATCTGCAGGGAGAGGAGGTCGTGCTTGAATGTGGCAGAAAGCTTCTTGTTTCATATTCAACACTGCTTTCTTTTTTACAAGACCACAATCCTTCCTGAACCTACTAACCGAGCAGTTATTACAGCAACCATGAAAAAAGGAGCTCCCCTAACCTCAATGAAGAAGTCATTATCAAACCAAGATCCCTCCCTAAACCTGAGCAAACTCTATTTGGGTCTAAACCCGATCAAACCTGAACTACAGCAGCCCAGACACAAATCAGCAAACACTTCTACATGTCGTTTTTGAAGTAACACAAACATATTTGTTTATTTGACTTGTTGCTACAGCATGAGTACCACATGGCATCAGGAAATCTCAACTTGTGCATCATGTCCTTGTCTTGATAGTTAATGCAAAAAGAGGTAAACAAGAGCTGTAATAAGATAGTGGGCTGTTATATTTATAGGAGGAACTACTTTAAGTGAGAAAATGTCTTTGTCATTATGACTATTTGATTGAATGAAGCCTTCTGCAAAGTATTGACAGTAATGTGATTATCTAATATCCAGTCAGGGAAATCTGCCTTGGTGTTCAAATTAAAGCTATCCCAGATACATTATTATTATTATTATTATTATTATTATTATTATTAAATGAAAATAATTTTGGATATCTTGATCAGCTCCATGGATTATTCTAGGTAAAACTAGCTAACATTTGCTATCTTAC
>JAPZDX010000010.1:21345221-21366455 GCA_029783625.1 Naso annulatus | reverse complement strand
TCTATTGAGTGTGAACAGAATTTTTGTTCGTATTTTTTTCATCCTGTAATAAAATGTTTAAATTGTTCTCTGGTATCTGCAACCCAGTCATGGATTTTTCCACTGCTCTTTATCCACACTCTGTATGCTGTTGTCTGCCTGATTTTAAAGTGAATCCTCCACAAACAGTCACAGCGAGGTCGGTGCTCCGTGCCTGAGCAGGTTCATCCGTACCGTGCCGAAGCCAACCTCCTTCAACCGCGCCAGGGCCGACAAAGCGTGCCGTGCTTGGACACAGTATGGAACGCTCACACTAGTCAAACCAACTGGACTTTGGGGTCAAACACGCTCAGGCACGGTGCGCATTACCTGGTGTAAGTGCACCCTTTGAGGGCTGTTTGTCATGATTGGTCAGACTTTAAAGGGTTTAGAGTGAAATGCTTCCAACTTATGAAAATCTATTAAATCAGAAGGTAGCACTGAAGACTCAGATTCTCGGTTGTGTTTATCCTTTAATCATTTATTAGCTGATCTAAATCAAAAAATGAATTTATTTTAAATGACAAATATTTTAGCTTCGTTTTCTACGGCTGCTATTGTTTAACATAAAACATGTAACATTGTATGAAGTTGACTCCCCCTGTCAATGATACTCCAGGATTATTGCAGGAGTTTGTTTTGTGGCAGTGTGTGTGTCTTTGTGTGTGTGTGTGTGTGTGTGTGTGTGTGTGTGTGGGTGTGTGTGTGAGGTGCTTCTGGTGATCATGGTCAGCTGCAGTGGTTCAGTGAAAGCCGCCTTGTGGGAACTGACTCCAGTTCAACAAAAGGATTTCAAAAAGGCTGACTGAACCTCCAATAAAAAGAGCCTGTTGCTTGAGTCGCACAATGTGAGTAAACACACACACGCACACACACACACACACACCCTCACTGCCGATAGCCGGAGGCAGCAATCTGCTCTGTTGTTACACTGTAAATACTCCAACAGGATCTGAATCAATGGCACATTAAGCTTCACAGACAAAGAAATTAATAAAATGCCACCTGAGGAGCAGCATTGCTCATCACTTCACGGATCAAATGAAGTTATTTTAGCAAAAGTTGCTTTTCATGTCAACAACTTCCACTTTCACGTGACCACAACAGACTAGTTCACAGTTTTAACAGTGCAGAACCAAACACGAGTGTCACCGTGTTGACAAAATTTGTGCTTTAAAACAAGTCGGGCGATGTTTGAAATGCTTTCCTTTTGACTTGAAATTCTTTGAAATGTCAAAAGCTCAGCAGTGAACCGATGCTGCTGTGATGACGAGCTGAGACAATTAGTCGGATAACGTGCAAAGACTTTGGGTTTTCAGTTAACTTTTAAACAAATGCCTCGACTCACAGCTCCTGTGAGAATGGTTTTGTTCCATTATGACGCTACAGAGTAGGGCTGCAACTACCGATTATTTTCATTATTGATTAATCTGCCGATCGTTTTCACGATTCATTGATTAATCGTGTACTCTATCAAATGTCAAAAAAGTGTAAAAAAAAAGCTAATCTCATTTTCCCTGGGCCCAATGTGACACCTTTAGATTGTTTTTTTTGTCCAAACAACAGCCCCAAACACAAAGACTCTTTATTTATTATCATAAATGACAAAGAAAAGCAGCAAATCCTCACATTTAAGAGGCTAAACCAGCAATTCTTTTTGTTTGTTTTTTTTAATTGACTAAAATGGCTAATTGGTTATATATAGTTAATTAATTTCTACTGATCAATTAATCGATTATTCAATTAATCATTGCAACTCTACTACAGAGCAGATCAATGAGCCACGCTGTAAAACTGGCTGACATGAAAAACAAACTGTAGTTTATTTTGCCTCGATCCCACAAACGCCGTCCTGCTGCAGACAGAGCTGACAGGAAACACAGGGAGAGAACAAGCTTAATTGAGTCATCCAGGTCATGTGACTGACCCCTATGCATTTCTTTTCATGCAGAACAAAAGTCAGATGGTCAGATGTGGTTAAACGGCTCCACTGCCGCAGTAAAGAGTCACAGCGACCCTCTGACCTCCACACAGCAGGACGCAGAGCTTTGCAAAGAGCTGCGATTGTTTGAGTCTTTACACTGATCGCCAGCAACACTCCACTCTGCATTGACTCTGCTGCTACATGACATGTGTGCTGGTATACGAGTGTGTGTTTGTGTGTGTTTGTGTGTGCGCTGATGGAGGATAAGCTGGGCTGAATGGATGCTCAATTTCGCACAACAGTAAATTCAACTCAGAGCTCCACAATGAACAGCTTTTAAGTTGAGCCTCGAAATGTTACCTGTTACCTGTTACCTGTCCCCAGTTTCCAAATAATTTAATTTTTTAAAGATATTTTCAAGGACGCATGCAAGAAATGACCTTATTCACATTTATTTGCTGACAATAATCTTTAAAGGTAGAGTCAGTAGCCTTTTCCAGAAAAACAAACTTTTGGAAGTGAGTGAAAGAGAGACGGCAGGATGGATCGCGATGAAGTAATGTATTTATATGTGACTGAGAAATAAGTTGTAAGCCAGTTGTATGGCAGGAATGTCCCCAGAGACCTGTTACCTCTATTCGGCAATTTCGTTGTAACTACCTGTGGTGCAATGACAATAAAGGCTATTCTATTCTATTTTCTGTAGGCTAACGTTACACAGCCATCTGCATTAAAGTTACACGCTAAGGTGCAAACTGACAGCTGTAGGCACAGAATATAATTTCGTTACAAGAAATTTATCATTATTTTCAGAGGAATCATGAGACTGTTTCATTAATACTCAAAAGTTCCTTGTAGTCACTTTAAAACAGATGCAATACTCCTATGTAGCTTGCTGCTTAGGTACAAGCAGTGTAAGTACATGCTATGATACCCCCGTTGGCGTTGAGTTGGGAGGAGGGGCCTAATTTGAATGTTGTGTTTACAAACCTCTACATTCAACTAAAAGTTGAAGTGCTTACCGTGTTTTATTTTTATTTTTAAGGGTCTTTTTTTAAACTGAGGGGGCTTCACTAAAAGAAGACAGGGGGCATTCAAGAACGTTCACCGTTCTGGGTTGATCAAGATTTTGTAAAACCCAAAACTAGATCGTCAATTTTCAACTTGTTTCCTAACAAACTGTTGGGCCATATCCCAAGTTTAATTTCACGACGTGTCCTGCCCAAACACGGCAATAACCTATAATATCATCCACAAATTCATGGTGTTGCCCTGTTTAGTCATCACCTGATGGCGACCTATGGCATTATTTGAATCCTTTGACCCGCCATTTTCTCCTGCATTACACCCAAATATTACCAAACTTACAAGCTGGTGTTCTTCTTTGAAACTAAGTCCTCCATGTCTCTACATTAAAGAGCTGCACGGTGCCTACATCAAGCCAAATAACCAGTGATAACCTCTCCATCTAGTCACACAGCAACGCATGTTGCCTCCGCCGCTTTTCTTTTCAAAATAAAAGCCCAAAGATACTGTAACAGCGGTTTGATATTCGATAATGTCAAAACTACAAATGACAGCAAATATCGAGATAGGTCATACCTACAAGGGGCTTGACATACATCTAAATGTTCAGCAACTGCATCACAACAACCTTGTACAAACTTTCCAGGTCTGTTCAAATGGGGTTTTTTTGGACATTAAGGAAAAAGTATCCAGTATCCATGATAATCCTGTGCACGTCTTTTCAATTTTTATGAATTATTTCTTCAAAAGGTTGAAGTTTTATTCATTTGAGGATGACTGAGCTTCATTAAGAATACTGAAAACCAAAATGTTACAAAGTAAAAACCAAAATTAGCCTTTCACAGAACAGACACGAACTGTGACTTCAAACACGAGTAAGTTTCCTCCTGCAGCTGTTTGCCCAAACCGGCTGATTAAAAATCTTTATCAAAAAGAATAAAGGGCCTGATCATCATTTCACTGCTGATCTGTTCAATGGTGAGACACATTTGGTGCTTCATGACCCACGATAACTAATATGTGTGAGTGAATCCCATCCAGCTGCTGCTCAACTTTTTCTGCCCAGCATCGTCATATGACAGTCAGCAAAACAGGTAAACAAGGTAAACACCTACAGCCACACACACACACACACAAGCCTAATTAACCTGAACCATAATTACAAACTGTAAAAAACTAAGCTTGCATTGAATGTCAGATTTGTAATTCCATTCTTGAATCGTTCCTGATTCAAAGCAGATTTTTGCCAATTTTAGATCAGATTTCATTCAAAGATCTTGTGTCCGCTAAATTTAGCATTTGAAAATATTGGTTCATTCTGTTAAAGGAATGTTCCTTTAACGGAATTTATTTTAAAATTTATTACTATATTTATCCTGCAGATTAATAAAGTGCTATTTATCTATCTATCTAAATGTTTAAAAAAAAGTAGAAAAATACATTTGTATTTGTCAAACCTCTGCCAAAGTAGATTGTTTGCTCTGTGTAAAGGCCATTCAGCCATAAATCTGACGAGGCACAATTCAAAACACAAGCCGACAGCTCTTCAACAAGCCTGAAGTTTAATCAGCTTCATTCACGTTTTCAGTCTGTGAATGTTGATCTGATATAAAACACAGGTGAGCCCATAATTAAACTGTAATTTTATACCATCAAACAAACACCTGCCGTAAAATAACTGAGACATGTTTGAATTTGAACCCTGAAGTTCTGCAAAGCGCTAACAACTACTCAACAACTACAGGCCATCAAAAATCTAGTCAGACGAAGAATCTACCGCAGCCGTAATTTAAGCTAACAGTTGACCACAAACCACACACAGCTGACCGTTAGCTCCCACCGGCAGTGATCCGTCACCTAACGTCTGTGTCACGGTGCGGTAACGGTCACGGCAGCCTCACCTCTCATCCAGTCCACCACTTGTTGCGGGCTCCACTTACTCACAGCCTCCATTTCTCCCGTGACTTGTTAATTAATCGCTTTTTTCTCCAAACTACCGAAATGAATCCGTCAATCAGACATGATCAGCTCATCGTGAAGCGCGGTCACACACACACATATACACACACACACACCGCTCCGCGGTCCGCCGCTCACTGACTAAATGCGCTCGTGGAGAAAGTTTACACTCACAGCAGAACGCACGAGCGCGTGGGGGCGGGGTCACGTTACCAGGACGTTAGCCACGCCCCCTCAAACTTCTCCTCCAATCCCATAAGAGAATGTTGATGCCTTCACATGCTGTGGGAATGCCGGAGCTTCGTGATGTTGTTTAAGATTTGTGCCCAAACTAAAAACAATAATAAATAAATAAATAAATAAACATGTAGCCTATAATATTTAGAAATGCATTTACAATTGAAAAGCACTAATAATGCCAGTTTTTTCCCCAAAAATTTTGTTCATCAAAAAGTTCACACAAAGTCAGACAACACAGATCCACAATACAATTTCACGGAACAAAAAATAACATTATTAAACAAAGCACATATACGCAAAAAACCTATATAAACGACTATACACAAACTTTTTTCTTAACCTGAGTAAATAAACAGATAAGTAAACAAATTACGGGTGAAAACAAAATTATAGAAAGATACATTTGTAATAGGGTAAATTAGACATAGGATAAGTCACAGTACAAAAGGAATAAATTCATTATACAATAAGAATAAATAAAAGTTTAAGTAAAGTAGTGTAACTAATACAGCTCCAAGGAAGCTTATCAAATACTTTTTTTGTAACATTCTATGAATCTGTTGCTTTTTTGCTTTATCATTGAACAGAATTTGAACATAAGACATTAAACTAAAAACAGAGGAGTGACGGTTAAGAACTTAAGAATTTTTGATTATGAATAAAAAATTGAAAATTTTCCCATGAAAATAAAAAAGGTTGACCACATAAATTAGAGACTTATTTTTACTATTGCCATAGTATCATGTACATCCTCAAGAGTAAAAATGGAAAATGAAACAATTTCAATCAGGCCAAAATTTCTTTGTAGTTTCACATTGAAATGAAAGATGCTGGTGGGCTTAAATCAGAATCAGTTGTGATGATCATACTAGAGACGTTACAATTCTTATTGTATATTTATTATAGGTCTATTTGTATTTACTAAAGATCCACATTTAGAATCCTTTTTCCCTTTTCTTTTGTCTGTTGTCTCTTCTATTCTCACTGTCAGATTGTAGGTATTGTAATCTCTGTGTTCTGTTTTCACTCCCAGATGATGTTTGTCATGTCGGTCCAGAGTCCGTATGTGCTCCTCCCATGGGAGACATCTGCACAATCTAAAAAAGCTTAACAAGCCAACACCCAGCACACATGACACAGCTGCTGTGGTGGTAAAGATCTGATTGGAACCTAAGAACAAACAAACAAAAAATGTGTGTTGGGTTAATTCTCCAGTCAGTGCCCTTGACCAAGATACTGACTCAAATCTGTTGCTGGTTTTCAGGCGCCACATTGTGGCTGCCAACTGCTCCTCAGGGACGAGCTAAAGCATTTATTGGTAACATTTTTATTTCGAGAAACATTGTTTTAAAATTTATACACCTACAGAGCTTTTAGAAAGGTGACAAAAAAAGAAAAAAATATTATGTTTGTGAATCAATTATTTTCAAATTTGTTTGATCCGAAATGATTATTCACAGAAATCAAAGTTTCTTTTTTAAATTCTAGCATTTTTATTTGAAAGACCTGGTAAAAATATTGTTTATAAACAATTTAGGCTACTTTGATGGTCAGCTTACTTACATTGGATTTACAGCCCTTACTAGTTGGTATGTCAGGATAACATAACATAACATACGTATTGTCTGACATACTTAATGTCACGCTCTGCCACACCCTAATAAGCAACTTCAGACCGATCAAAACCATTATAACATGTCAACTAGTGTTGCAGCTACAACCCAGGATCATTTATTGTGATTGGCTGTAAAATTTTGAAGAGCTGTGGGGGGCTCCAACCTTATGTGGCCCATTTTGGCTGACTCCACCCCTTACAAAACTTCTTCAGAAAATTTCCAGTGCCTCTGAAAAATCTCTATGCTTTCTTAAATCTTTTGAAAAATAATGACAACCTCATTGAAAAAATAATGATCATTTGTTTCAGCCTCTGTATCGCCTACTTATGTTTGCTTCATCAAACCAATTTCCAGGTTTTTATCCTGCTGCATATATTCCCAGCATGGTCATTCCTAAATGCTTGCAGTCCTTTCAATGATTTCCTGATTTAAAGAAATCCTGAGCCTGAAGCTTTGAGTCTCCGTGCATCTACTACAGCTGATTTGTAAGGAAACATCGCCCTCCTTTGACACAAATCTGTAAAAGCAGGTCCTTTGACGGATTAATGAAAAAATAAATTAAATTGGGCACATAAATGATTAGCTGCTATCTCTCTAGTTGTACAATAAAAATGTGAAGAGCCCAAGATCTTGGTATTAAAAGAAAAAAAAGAACACAAGAAGAAGGAGGAAGGTAGGACAGAAAAAAAAATCATTTAATTTTGTTAGAGTTCATTTGATTTGTTTTTTCACAATAATAACCATGTAAAATTGTGCATTAATGGCATAAAAACTCTATTTATTACTAAAGCCTTCCTGAGCAAAGACTATAAAAGATTCTGATTAATGGAGAGCAATAAGAACAATTGATTTGTCTCTGTTTTTTCTTCTACTGTATTTTAGTTTCAGCTCTCTCCATCCCTCATGTGACCTCTGACCTTCAGTTTTCATTGTACTACTGTATGTTTGTGGGTTTTCATTGTTCTCTCATCCTCGCTCTAAAAACATTAACAGCCAATCTCTCAGCCTCAGGATTCCTGTCACAGGAGGGTTGAGCCGTGGTAACCGACCCTGAGTATTTACCCTGAGCCAGCTGCAGCGCTGCTCGGGACAATAGATGCAGATAAAGGTGCCTGAGACTTGAACAATATATGTTATTATACACACAGCAACTCAGGAAAAAGGCTGGTGCAGTAATGGCGCTGTTCGGGAGCTGCAAGCCTGAGGTACCTTTGCCCTTTAGAAAAAAACAGTCTAAGTCTGTCTGAAGACAGTGGACCTTACAACTGGAACAGTTGTCCATGTTTGTCCTTTGATCAAAATTACTTTAAATTAATTTTGATAGTGTACTCCATTTAACCTACATATTTAGGCAGATGATCCCTTCTTCAGGGAATTCAAATGTTTTACTCTGTGTTATTTTCAGTACACTGCATACTTTACGCTATTTATTTTGCAGTATAATAAGGCAGTTAAATTACTTAGCCTACATAATTCAGTGGTGGAAAGTAACATTTACAAAGTATGGCTCTTTAGCACAATTTTGAATATTTGTGCCTTAGTTGAATATTGCAGTTTCTACTATTTTACTTGTACTCCACTTAGTTTATTTTATTTTATTTCATTCACTGAGAAAATATAAGAACAATTTAATATATACACGAAAAGGAGGGAGAAAGGGAGCGCTACATTTCAGAGACAAATATTGTACTTAATATTGAATGAGTAGCAAATTATTTCAGAAATACATTTCTAAATTCGGCCATTCTGCACAATGAACACTTTTACTTTTGGTACACTGAAAATATTTTGTTGCAAGTATTTTTGTCGGCTACTTTTATACTCGTGACAAAGTATTTCTTCAATGTGTTATTACAATCTTTACTTGAGAGCAAGATCAGTGTGATCTCTTCATAAGTTATACTTATGGAAGTTATACAGTCACTCCTGTTGCACTCTGGGTAGTGGAGTACTTCTGTCAGGAGATGGCGCCATAGATTTATCTAATGAAATTTACCAGCCAGGACCAGGCAGTGATTGTCTATGGTGTGAAAGAGGAATCACTCTGAGGTTTAAAACGATCCGCTATCTGAAGGAACGACTTATAAAAGAAAGTTTCCTCTGAATCTCACAGATTAATTCAAGGGTAACGGTGGTTTTTATTTGAGCTCGGTAAAGATATTGTGTGCTCTTTCATAGTAGGTCTGTCTTTCACTTTGCTTGTACAGCTTACACAAAGTAGCCCATATTTATTTCTAGATTCAGATTAACATGACAAATTACTTCCAATATGTTATGATGTGTTGTTGAATATAAAACTTGACTAATCCTAAAGCAATCATTTCACAAGCTATGTAACAGTGTGTCAGTAACAAACTTTAGTGTAGTAGGCTGTATATGTAATACAGGATGTATTAAGGCCTATTTGAAATGGAAGCGTGAAATTCTGTCTTTTTTTTAACCCTTTAACACAGCATTTTGTTTTGAAGAATTTTTGCTAAAATAAAACTTGAATGATGAGTTTCTTATATGAAATATATAGGCTTGGATATCTCACTTAAAAAAAAACATCTCTAGGGACTGATTGTCTTTTTATTCAAATGTGTAAAAAAGTTAAAGGTGTTTGGATAAAGACTGAAAACAGTAAGTTGGTGTAAAAGGCCAAAGTGGTGCTGGTGTAGAAAGACAATCACCTTGACTTTTGACAGACTATGGGATAATTAGCTAATAATAATTAGCTCGGATGCTAGCTCTGTGACTGGGATCAGTGTTAGCTAATGTTAACTGAATGTAAGCTAATGTTAGCTGAGTGGCAACCTGTGGTAACTGGAGTTAACTGACTGTTGGTCGGTGTTAGCTGAGTGTTAGCTAGTGACTGGTAGCTGGTGTTAGCAGTGGCTTAAACAGGGCCTACTGACAGCTAGCTAAAAAGAACATTTGATTGTAAAAATGACCTCTTGACCTTAGGCTTGGATTTTCTTTTATGATATTTAAATTAATTTCATTTTGAAGGTAAGAAATCTTGATACCAATCACCATGGACGCCACCCCCATTTTTTTTTTTTTCCATTTTCACATGAGACGCCATTTTTAACTGTAGTTATTGTGACTGCAGAGACGTTTCCGCTCCTCGGAACTGTGGTCGGAGTGAGAGCTCTTTCCGTCGCTCCTCCTCTCCGGCATGAGCCGTAGCTTGTTTCTGTGGTGATAATCAGATCCACATGAAGCTCGAGCTGCACGGCTGAACCTCGGTTCGTCTGGGAAGTTTGGAGAGAAACGGCACAAGTAAAAGTGTAACGGTGTAATCTAACAACTCTACTTCTCCTTCGTTGGCCCGGTGGACCGAATTCAGCGGACCAGCCGGCACTGAGCTCGGTAAAGTCAGCTGCTGAGCGGTCCGAACTGCCGCTGGATGGGACTTTAACGCACAGTTTTCTTTTTTTTCTCCGCCGATGGAAGCGGAAAAGCCGCCCAGCTCTTAGAGGTAATGATGCCTTTAACTTCTCTTTTTATCTGCCTGAATGAACAACCTGTTGCATTATGTTCACAATACATTACATCTATCAGCCACATGTATGTTTATTATAATGAAACAAGTGGGTTTTAATGTATGTTACTGTACTACTAAATTTACAAAGTCCACGACATAGCCTAATAGTTTGTTAAAATACAAGAAGGGTCTAAATTGATGAATTGATTGAAATTAAATTGTCAGTGTTATTTGCTCAGACTTGTTAGGCCTGTACCTGTTTATATACTGTAGATTTATCTATCTATCTATCTATCTATCTATCTATCTACCTGTCTCTGTCTATCTGTCTGTCTATCTCTCTGTCTGTCTGTCTGTCTGTCTATCTAATCTTATATTTGGAATTATTGAAAATGATACTGTGTTATACTGTGATATAGTTAGATATAGTATAGAGATACGGAAGTTACAAAGTGCCGATTGATTGATTCAGAAAGCTCATTAGCGCACAACTGATGCTGTATTTGTTGATGTCCTGTTGTAAATAGTTCTAAATAGCTGAGGTCCAGTAAAACTTTGCAGTTGACCTGTTGTGTTAGTCTGGTTTGAACCGAATTTGAGAGAAGCTGGCTAACACCACAGTTTCAATTTCGATTTTAATTAATTTATTTGAAAAGGGACAGTGTGCGTTAATAAACGTCACAAAAAAATGTAAATGTACTCGAGTTAGCCAAAGGCTAATTTCCGTCGATAGTCCCTTGCCATGGTGGTAAAAAAAAGACGGCCTGGAATAAAAAATACATGGGTAAAAACATCATTGAAATAACACATCAAAGAATAAAACAAAACAGGATTCATGATACATTAAACAGTAGGTCTGCATTAGACAAGGCTTAGTTAAGGCTGTTTGAAATTCTAGAAATGTTGCTTCACCAATCAACACAAATGTGTTTTTTAAAAGAAACAGGGAAATCTTGAAATTAATCTGAATATTATTACTATTAGTCCTCCTAATATGAGCACATGTGTTAAATGATCTTACTGCTTTTTATGACATTTCTTTGTTCCCTCGCTCAGGCGAAATTATGAGGACTTGACTGTGTGTGATAATATTTTATTTTTCGGATTATTGTCAAAGATATTAAAAGGAAACCAGACAAATTTATGTTAAAGGAAAGTCACAGCAGTAATATTTTGAATAACTGTACAGTATTTCATGGAAACTGAACATATTTTATAGACATGGTGGGAAAGGTTGTGTAACATGTGGTTTTTCATTCTCAGCAGATGCAGCTGGTGAAAACTGTTCTCCACAGATCTGTGGAGTTTCATGGGTTTTCTGCTCACAACACAGTCCAAGGCATCACCCAGCAGGAGGCCTGAAGATTAAACCGTATCATAAAAATCCTTGAAGTTGAACTCTGCAGAATCCTCAGCTTTCACATCATAGATTTTTTTGTTTTTTTTTCCTACCTCAGAGATGCCTGGTGGTGAGAGAACACTTTCTTTGCAGCGTTTTAGTGTTGAGAGATGTGAATCGGGTCAAACAAGGGAACAGAAGACGTTTGGTTGACTAACAAACTCGAGCAGCTGGACTCGTGTTTTGGATGTCGGTCACCTTCGACGCCTTTCTCCTGCTTGGACGACGTTGCAGATAGCAGCCAATGTAGGCCGATGACAGCCCACAGCCACCGCCGGCCTCCGCGCGCTCTTTCTCCGCACTCCCTCATCATACAGCCCCACCCACCCCGTCGCCGTCTCCGAGCCCGCCCGCCACACTCTGTAGCCGACTGTCCAACGGCAGCCAGACGGCCCCCAGCCGCACAAACTCACGGGGGTCCATCCATGGCGTCTCCTTCCTGCTTCAGATCGGACTCACCAGGGAGACGGTGACCCTTGACCCCGGAGACCACTCGCTGTCTGCGGTCAGGGAGCTCGTCTGCTCCATCGTGGATCAAAAGGTATAATTAACCTTTATACTTCTGTGTGCTACACTTTAATTATTTTGTTGTCATGGTTCCTAAATTCAGAGTTTTTAGTTTAGTTTTGTTTTTTTTTTGCCCAAACTAAAATAAACATAGCTAGTGTTTTCTCATAATTGTAGGAGAAATTCTCAAAATGATGAGATCACATTTCTTAATTTGGTAGTTTTCCTTTAGCCATGAGATGTAGTTTTTTTTTTCTTTTTCTTAATTCATGGCCCAGACGCACCAGAAAGTGGCACCATGAAATTTTTTGTGTGTATCTGTGCTAAATATTCGGCTCAGGAAGCCTGGTGAGGTGGTGACAGCTTTGCGCGTTTTGTGGTGAACGTCTGTAGTTGACAAGCTAACTGCTAACACGTTAGCATCTTTGTATTTTCTGAATTTCTCCCTGGCATTTTGTTGTCCGGACTGTACATCGTTATATTTCGTAAAGGGTAGCAGAGGGGGAAAGAGCTTTAGCTAACAAGACACTAAGTTCACACAGTTTACTGAAAAGATGTTTTCATTTGTTGACTCTTGTCTAATAACTGGTGGTAAATCATGTTTCCTTTGTGAGGCATTTTTTATTCCAGCACCGGATGTTGACGGTGAGACACAGTTAAAACCAGGGCTGTGCTAAAAAATCATTACGGCAACGTATTACAATATTTATTTTCATGATATACTGCATTGATTTACAGCTATGTATCGTGATGCGTGTCATATCGTGAAGTCCTTGCCAGTACCCAAAATTAAGATTCCTGCTAATTCTGCCTTTGACTTAAAAGAAAAAAAAAGAAAGAAATTTTTCCTGTGATAATTTTACAAGATTGTAGTCGTCACCAGTTATTGCAAAGTTAATAAGACAAAGCATCAAAGCGTAAAAATAAAATAATGACGTCAAAATGATCGAGTCTCGAGTAAGGCTGCAGCTAACGGTCATTTTCTTTTATTGATTTATGTACCGATTATTTTTAAGGATTTATTAATAAAGTGTTTAATCCATAAAATGTTTAAAAAATGGGCTAAAAATGCTTATCTTTTTTTCCCTGAGCCACATGTGACATCTTCTAATTGCTTCGGAAGTGGAAACAACAGCCCAACACACACAGACTCCTCATTTATTTTCATAAATTACACAGAGAAGCAGCAAATCCTCACAATTAAGAGGCTAAAGCAACAATTCTTTTTCCTTTTTTATTTGGAAAATGACTGAAACGATTAATCATTTATCAAAATAGTTGGCGATTCATTTTCTATTGATCGACAGATTGATCATTTGATTAATTGTTGCAGCTCTAGTCTTGAGTCATAATTCTGAAAGGTGCTCTGCTTTTTTCTTTCCTCCGTAAACACAGTCAGTTCTGTCTCTCGGTGGTTTGTATTTTTGTTCCGATACACGTTGACAAGTCGTTACAGTTCAGTTGATCTTGTATTGGACGCAGACTTTTGGTTAACCTGGTGTCATCAGCTAGTTCTCATCCTTCACACGTAGTTCAGACATCTGTTCTTAGCTCCACTTTATCTCTCACCATCTACTGGTTTTTACGCCTTGAACACACCACCTGCTTTAACCGTACATATGCATTTCCCAGCCCTCCACAACACACTCACGCACGCACATTCTTTTGGTCATGACCCATCCTTCATGACCAGCAGCGAGGGTAGGGACCAAGAAGAAGAGGCTTGAGTCAGCCCAAAGTATAAGCTTTGTAGAAAAGGAAAGTCAAGCCTAATCCTTGATGTGGAGAGGGTGTCTGCCTCCTGGACTGACACTAGGCGGTGGTCCCACTGGAGAGGAGCTTCATAGCCAACGACGACATTGTTTACTGGACGCCACCTCGACAGCCAGCAATAAAATGATATGCGGCTAAATGTGCGATCACTGGTCAGATAAGGCAGGGGCCCAGAGAAAACTAACCTGACTGCGCCTGAGGGTTTGTTACCAAGAACCATCTGGGAAGGCTTTATTGGAAATTAGTGCTGTCAGTCGATTAAAATATTTTATTGTGATTAATTGCATGATCTCCATAGGTAACACATCTTTTTTATTCAGCTCTAAATTCACCATAAAAAGATGTTTTTCAAGTTTTTAATATTCTTATCAACGTGAGAGTGGACAAATATGCTTGCTTTATGCAAATGGATTCTTACTATTATTGCAGCAATCCAAAACAACGACAAATACTGTGATACATTTTTACCGAGCACTTGGTGCGCTGCTGTGTTAAGTTTGGTGTGATCTGGGCTCGATTGCTCATGTCTGTTGTTAACAACCACAGCCCCTCAGTCTCATCTCAGTGTCTTATTGACTGTTAGTCGTAAGTGTCATATTAAACACACCCTAAATTCAGGAGTCGGTGCTAAGACTCACTGGTAACCTTACAATAGTGTCCTGCCATAATACAGACTGTAACAAATACTGTCAAGAACATATACTTACTTCTCCACGTCAGGTTTCTTGTCTTAGGTTGTGTATCTTGTGTATCTTGTGTATATGTCTGTGACAGTGGCTGCATCACTTCCTACATTCCCAAACTACAGGACAGGCTGAGGGCCAGAACGTGTGTGCGTTAATCGCACGTTAAAAAATTAACAGGGTTTAAATGAATTTGCACCATAATGTTATCAACGCATTCACTCTGACAGCCCTATTGGAAATTGTTTAGAAAAGGGCACGCACTTTGGCAGGTGATTGGATAAACCATCTGTCTGTCACCGTCGATGGTCTGACTTCAACCAATCACCAAACCCGATATGTCCAGCGGAGCCACTCAGTAAACTAGAACTGATGCTGTAGCAGCATCCGTGCTAACCACATCCATAGACGCTATTGTTGTTTTCTGAGCGTCAAACACATAAACCACACCTGTAGCTCATGCAAGTACTTCCTTAAAGGATGCTGACTTGTCCGATCACCAGTCTGCCAGCTGGGAATGGATAGCTTGGAACCTGGCAAGATGGATTTACGAGATATTGTGATCTTATAAGCAGGTTAGTTTTCTCCAGCTGCCTCACAAGGTTAAGAGAAAACTACGGAGTTCGACATTTTCCTGTGCATATGTACCAACACTACACTCGATCGGTTTGCAGTGGCTATTTGTTCTTGGCCGGCTACGATAGCTAAAGATTGAGTTGCCATGGTGCTGAGCCACGCCTCCAGGACTACAAAAAAATTGCTTGAAAAAGAACTAGTGTAGGTTTAAATACGGATAATGTCACAAAATATTGCAACAGAACTGACTGGGTAAAATTCAAGCATCAAAATGCCAAACCAGCAACATGGCAACAGGAAAAGACACAGTGGGCTTACCGCAGCCCGGTGCTATCGCATACAAACACACACATACACACACGCTCACTTTGCAGCAAACCTCAAAGGTTCACCTGTTTTGCAGAGCATGATGACGGAGTGAGGAAACCCCGGTGATGCACTCACTTGAACTTCTTCCATTAACTCATGATGATCTAACTTGCCAAAAATTTCAGTTATTGACTGTAATTGATTGATTGGTGAAATGATTGGCGTATTGTTTGAGTGATCATCCAGTCAGTGCCCACTGAGGTCTTTGCTCTGGACTGAAGTGTTTGGCCGGCTGACTGTCATCAACACATGCAGCATTGTTGTCACATACTTTCACTTGTTGTCTCTTGTCACCGGCTGAGGAAAGGTCCGTTCACAGGGAATGTCACTTCCTGGTTGGTGTTGCTGTTTCAGCGATATTCATTTCCTGTTTCGCAGCTGTGTGTTATGCTGGAGGAGCTGCAGGGTGGTCACAGTGTTTCTCAGTGCTGCTGACTGTGATGAAGGTATCTGATTGATAAACCTGACAGGCTGAAACAGCCTGAATGTCGCAATCATGACTTCAAAGTCTGTGGGTTTGTTGTTTTTTTTTTTAAAATGAAACAGGTATTTTTAAATTTCACATGAAGATGACCTTTAAGTGAAATTATTTACTGAGAGTTGAACTTTGTGTGGACAAAGTTGAATTACTGCGGTTTTTCTAGAGAGATTTTTGTTTTTCTATTCACTTCAGCCTTGTTTCCACTGAGCAGAAGAGTTCAGTTTGGTACGTCACGGTACGCTTTGGAACGGTACCTTTTAGATTTTTCTTGCGTTTCCACTGCCGAAAGCACCCTTACTTGGTGGGTGGTGCTGTGCTGCCGTGTTGTGCTGCACGCTGTAAGGGCGCTCTGTCACTTTTTTCTCCAAGTGAAAAATATTCCACCCAAATAACCAGTAGAAATTAATGCATATTTTATTAAGTTTTTTGAGATCCAGTTGTTACTAAAGCGAATGTCACCATGAAAGAAAGACAAACGCAAATGAATTATGGCTGATGTTCAGACATTTCACTATGATACGCGTACGATATTTACATGTCACCAATGAATCCTCTTAAATCTTCTTCAAGTTGTCATTTTGGCATTTAAGGTGGACTGTTAATTCATGGTGTAACTCATGCATTGAACAACATGCAAGAAAACATTCCACCTTGAAAGAAGCATCTGAGCGGCTCAGTGAATGAAATGATCAGTCAACATCAACATGACAAGGCAGCGAAGCATCCTTTTGTTTTTGTTTCACGTTTTAAAATGCTGTGGAAACATTACCGTCGGTGTTTAATCTCGGCACGGATCATCGGTTCATCAGTCAACTGTCTCATCGGAGTGACAGCTTAATGAGTTGTGCTGCTGCAGCGAGTAGACCGGCAGGCCTCACCACGAGCTGCAGCTCCTCACAAGTCCGAAAAACATGATGACTGATAAACAAACAAGCATTATTTGGATAAACTGACTACATATGTGAAATCTCCATGGTAACATTTTTGCCTTAAAAAATGTATAAAACTTACTCTAGTGTAAAGAGAACGATTCTACAACACTTAAAAACAGCTTTTAGTCTGCCTGCAGTCAACGGGCTGCAGTGTGTGTAGCTCCGCCCTCTTGGGACCCTCTGGGACGCTTGGCTGCGGCCGAGTGTCTTAGATGACGACAGCAATGACGATATTCAGTACAACAGCATGACCTGGAGTGTGATGTTGCTTTTATACAACAGTTCTATAAACTCCATTTAGTTGATAGACGAATTATCAAACGAAACATCATGATTAGTTTGTTAATTATTTAATTGGCTTCCAGCATAAATTGTTCCGCAACTAGACTAGTACAGGATGGTTGCTACGCAACACAAACAATTTACATGTTCCTGCACCTTAGCTTACTTTATAAGTTACAGAAGGGCCCACTACTTTACTTTCTTGCTTGCTTTCCTTCTATTTGTCCTCCTCTAAAGACAATCTGGAAGAATGTTCATCTCTTTGGTACAGTTTTTTATTAAGTAATCTAGCAACAACAGTTGGTGAATGGAACACCTGTTAAGCAGAGTGATACATGAAGTTAAGTGCCAGTCCCAGTGCTGTTGTACTGTGTGTCAGCATTCATGGAATGCCTCTTGTCCAATCAAATTGCTTGGTAGGAACTAACTGTTGTAAAGTATAATGAAGCACTGTCGTCCTGCTGAGGTGCCTGGGCATATGAATCTTGTCTAAATGTAAGAAAATGTTTATTTGCCACAGACTCCAACAAATGTTCCATGCAAAAGAAAACTTGAGTTTGTTTTTTTTACTCCATTTTTGTGTGATCATGAGAAAAAAATGTCCTTTTGGTCAGTTTTGAAGTTTCGGCAAAGCATCAGAGAAGAAGGTCGTGTGAGTGTCCTGATTGGACATCTTAAACCTGGAGTCTGTTCTGACATAAAAATAAACAGTAATTGAAGCTCAAAGTGTTGATGCAAATTACAAGGAGCAAATTTACCCTCTGCTAAAAACATTTGGGTCATTTTTCCAACCTTTTCCTATATCACAAACAAAAACATTAAGACTCTTTAAATAAGAGATGATTGAATCACTTTAAGGTTCAGGTCATGATGGTGGACAAAACGTGATGATCTGAAATGTATCAATAATCAACAGACACATCAAGTGTAAAAAACATAGAAAAGGAAGATAAAAGACTCGAAATAAAACTGTGAATAAAAAGCGATTACAGCGGCCCCTGAGCCAGTATTTATACAAAAAAAAAAAAAAAGAATGAAAGAAAAGAAACAGCATCGCTTTCTGTCCTCCCTGGGCGATGAGTCCTCCACTCTGCTGGTTTCCATGGTTACCAAGGCCAAGCGGTGGTTCAGGTGGAGAAGTGATGGTGGCAGAGAGAGAGAGAGTCAGTGCTGTTGTTGTTGTTGTTGTATTGATGTTTGGCCCGCCTACAGAAGTTTTAAATGCTCTGTTAATATTACATAGGCTGAACTAGTGACTGCAGCTTTAATATACGGATCGGCGTATGGGCTCAAATTTCTTCAGAACCTGATGCACACACTTTCCAGTTATTGTGCCAAGTTTCATGTTTCTAGCTCGTTCCATCTGGCAGAAAAATAATAATAATAATTTTTTAAAAAGTAATAATAAACTGGGTGAATCTTAGAAGGGTTCTGATCCTTTCGGGGTTTGAACCCAATAAAAGGAATCTAGTTAGAAGGAAAAAGTTAAAAACAGAATATTTCAGGCTGGACTGAGGTTGTTTCCTCTGGATGTAAAGAGTTTTTGAGTTAAAGCAGCCATCATTATAAATCAGACATTCATTAACTGTCTGTCTCTCTGTTCAAATAAATAACTGTGAAGGGTTTAGTTTAGTTTGGTTTATTAGGATCCCCGTCAGCTATTGCAGTGCAGCAGCTGTAAGGATCAGTATGTCTATAAAACACTTAACAATTGCCTATTTGAATAAATCTCTGTTTATGTGGGATGTGAGGAGCTTTTTATGAATGACAGTGTAATTGTGAGTCTTCAGCGCTGACTGCAAAGGCTGCATGCTGACCGCTGTAAAACATAAACCTTGTTTCCATTAATTGAAAATTTAAACGACCTTTTGAAATCTTGCATTTAGAAAATGTGAATCAGGAGCATTTCCAACAACTTCTTCTTTTCGGGAGCAGGAACAGTTGATAAATATTTGCTACATCACAATTTATTTGACACAGGTTTTTCCATCTCCTATTAGGCCCAACTTTTTTTTCCAAAAAGGCAAAACTCAATTCAAACAAGCGTTAAAAACTTATTTGCCATTTCCATTTACAGTTTCTAATGCAATATTCCAAAATTTGTATCAAATTATGCTAAAAACACGGCTAGTGACTACAGTCATGTCTACCCACAAAGCCTCTAATTACTGAATCAGCTGCTAACAGGCGAACTAAAGGCTAACATCAGCTTGCTATCATGCGCATAACTATGCTAACAGGCTGATGTTTAGCAAGTTGAATGTATATTATTATCCCTTTCTTCAGTTTAGTTTGTTAGCTTGCTAATGTTTGCTGATCACTAAGTGAAAAGTAGAGCTGAGGCTGTTGGCAATGTCACTGTCATAGCATCTTTTTGGTCATAAACCAAAATGTAATGCTTCTTATTCTTGAAGCAATGTTACTTCATTCTTTTTGACACGTATGAGACCAAATGCTACATCTAAGAAGCTTCCGCATGCCAGCCCTGTTCAATAAATGACACTTATAAAAGGTTGAGGGATGAATCAGATGTTTAATCAGATGATCGAATTCCTCCCTCTGTCTCACTCTCACATTCCACTTTCCTCTCAGTGTGTGTAAAGTGTTTGTTTCTGTCCCAATTAGAGGGTTTTTCAAAGGCCAGACAAGTTGAAACTGTGACGAATCTTTTTCTTTGCAGCAAGTAAAAACTAATCAGCAGAGAAATGATGAATAACAAAATGACGGTAAAACTTACCTGAACAGTTCAGACCGTTTCTGATAAATGAGACTAGCTTCTATCAATGACAGTTTTGCCAAAAATATATGTTGATGAAAAAAGGCTAAACTTATCTAGAAAGAACAAAAGCACATGCAGCTGATGTTGGATTTGCCTCATTTATTTTTTTGGATGTGATTAAATGTTAAGCGAGGACGTTTAATCCGGTCGTTTATTTTCTTTTTATCTAAGATGTTGATTTAGCAGCCATTAACAGTGTCTGTCTGACTGTCATTTCCTGTCTTTTAACTTTTCAAAATCCCAGCTTAACTTTTCAAACTCCTTTTATCGTCTCATTAAAGGGAAAAAATCCTTCGGAAAGCACAAAGCTGAGCTCTGATCCTGAGCGTCACACGTGGCTCCAGTGTCTGAAATGAGACTGATGGAAAACCTCATGACAGCAGGCTCCAACTTCTGCCCTCATTCCTATAAACGATCCACAGTGAATGATGAGTAAATGAACAACACTTAATGAATCTCAAGCTGCAGTTTCTCTAATGGTCACTAGAGGCTGTTACAGAAAAACCTGAACAGTATACAACCAAATTATACAACCAAACAGGCAGTAAATTTCCTTTTTTTTTTTTTTTTTTTTTGTTTCTCTGAGGTCCCAGAGTCGACAGCGGGGTTTTGGTTTGAAATATTCTATTGAAGTCTTGTCAGGATTTAAATGGACTCTCTTCCCCCTCCTCACCTGCTCATACTGTACCTTTGTTTCTGATGAGATCCAGGAAGTGGGTTTGTTTCCTTCTCACTAATGTGATACAATCATAAACAGGAAACAGGTTGGGGTTTAAAATTCACTCTGCTCGAATCAAACCAGGATATCTGACAATTATTTGCATCTATATTATAAGATGGGATGATGTAAATGTGTTACCGGGTCTGTCTGCTGTGGGACTTTAAAGGAGAAGGTGTGTGTGTGTGTGTGTGTGTGTGTGTGTGACCTGTGGGCTAGGCTGCTTTCCTCTTAAAAGCTTTAATCATGGGTCATTAAAGCTGGGGTAGGCAACATCTGGAAATCAAGTGAGCTGTTGTGTGAGTCTCCTAAGGAAGCAACTCGGCTGCACCCTCTCCTCCCTGTTTGTGCTCTGGCTCGGGATTTATTTCGTTTAATGTTTTTCTGTCTTTAAGTCCAGTTCACACCAAAGATTCACGACGAGACGAAACAGTTGCAGGGAAAGTTGCAGCGCTGTAAACTGGCCCATTTCAGCTCGACTCA
>JAPZDX010000010.1:21280799-21292022 GCA_029783625.1 Naso annulatus | reverse complement strand
AGCCGCTGCTTTTCAAACTTCTCACAGTTACCACATCACTAATGCCTCTTTGGATCCACAAAGCAGCTGAAACAGCCGATTGTTGAAACTTCAAAACACAGACAAGCTCATTTAGAAACAGATCCTCATTTTCTTCAAAACTATCTGAACTTTCCTGCGCTGACGATGTGGACATTCAGCCTCAAGCTGTAAGAGCAGCTTCTCTGTCCAAACAGACTGATGATGATGACAATAATGATGATGATGTCAGACCTCTGGCAGGAAGTTGAAAGTGCGTGAAGTGAGCCGCAGAGGCCGAATCAAACAGAAAATGTGGCCTATAAAAACCAGATGGAGGCTGTAAAGCAAACCTCTGGGAGTTTATCTGAGGAGTTCATTTCCACTCAGTGAAAAACATTAAAGGCGTTCTTTAAAGTTTAAACTATTGAGCTTTTGTTGAACTCCTCAAAACCTCCTGTTATGAGTGAGTTTATCTTCGTCACATTTGAAGCTCCTAATTCCAAGAACATTCGTTTGTACTTCAATTATTTTCCATTTTCTTCATAGAAATCACTTTAAACATGTCAGTGAAAAAAGCGTGAGCAGGAGGCAGTAAAAAGTACGGAAGCCCTAAGCGGATTCTTGTTTTTTATTTCCTCCATTTTTTTGCGATCTCGAGTTAATTTATCTCACTATGTCGAGAAAACCAACGTCTGTTTTCTTGAGATAACAAGATTAATGTATTCACAACAATAAATAGTTAATTAATTTAAGATTTATTAACTTCCCTCTTAACCCAGACTTCCTCCCTCATCAACCACAACTCTCAGGGATGAGGTTTGGTCACCCGGGTAAAAACAGCACATTAAACATCATGAACAAACAGGCTGCAGGTAGCTGTGACCATCGTGGAATACAGGAAACAGTGACGCACGTTTATTTATTTCAACAAGAAAGACAAACACTTTAACCAGACGACTCTCTAAGTGTAAGAGAACTGTTGCATGCTGACTGATGGACACCCTGAACATAAATGTAGGTAACTGTAATGAACACTTTCCCTGTTTGTTTTGTGCTTCAGTCAGTGTGACATGTCACGTTTATTTTAGGAAAACGCCTGGGATTAGCAACAACGATTACAGAAGTTGATAAATCTAAATTAAAGTTAATAAATCATCCCATTATCTTAAGAAAACAAGATTTACTATTCCGAGATAAAAGATAATTTAACTTGAGATCTCGAGAAAACGGTGGAAATAAAATATAAAAATCCATGAATGCTAAAGGCTTCCGAAAAAAAAAAAGGTAACTTTAACATTTTTATTTTTAAAGAGGTACAATAAATACAATTTAGTGTTCTAACAGTTCATCTAGTCCAATAATCAGTCAATGACAGAAAATCCATTTCTGCCTCTGGGTCTCCAATTTGAAAATTTGTTGTTTTACTCTCTTTAATATTATTGTACTTAAAATTTTTACACTGTTGATCAGACATAACGACATATTTGGGGCGATGAGGATAACTGTTGTATTTCAGCCTGATTTACAACTAAAAGATAAACTGAGTCTGTCTCCATGACGACTCTCACCTCCAGGTGGGTCACATGTCCGAGCCATTCAGGTTCTCACCTGTACGAGTGTGGACGAGGCCAGAGTGGGCGACGGTGCCATGACAAACCTCAGCTGGTCCACTTTCTCTGGATCGATGTCCACTATCACCTCCCTCCAGCCTTTCTGTGTCCGCTACACAGCAAACACACACACACACACACAGAGCATGAACAATTTAAACACCAACCAAATATAAAATCAATGTTAAAAAAAAAAATTAAATTAAATTCACAATGACTCTACAGGAGCAGCTTCAGCCTCTGATCACTCGGCTGATACCCTCCATCATTTTCATATTTCTTTAGATATTGTCACTCTGAGAGGAAGTAGACTTTTATTTCACTTTGGCGCCATCTGGTGGTTGTATTGCATAATGACAGCGTAGGAAACGGCATGCAGGCCACTCAAACCAAAGCATTTTTCACTTTTCTGATCAACAAATCCTGATAACAAGACCTTTAAATCACTAAAGAATCCATCACACAAACTTTAAACAAACCTGAAACTTGTGAATCGGCAAAGCATCGAAGAACTCATGAGCGAGAAAGATGCTGAATCCTGTGAGAAGACAGAAACTGACAGTAAGAAGATTCACTTCACACTGAAATGTTTTAAGTTGGCAAATTCATGTTTACTTTGTGATAGTTTGAAGAAAAAAAATATAAAGAGGAACTTTACTGTTTTTTTGTGGGTAAAACATTAACTTTTGAAGGTAAAGTCAGCAGCATTTATACAAAATGAATCCGGCTCAATCATCATTTCTGGGCCTCTCTACATGTGTGGTGGTGACTGTGTCTGCAGAGCTCCGCCCTCTGTTTGGATCTTGATGTTTTGGTTTAGTCGGGACATTTCTGAGCAGGAAGTGTGCGCGTTTCCCTGAGCCAGTGACAGTGCACAGTTAAGGTTGGGAGCATCATAGCAACTTGATGCGATTCAGACCGGAGAAAATTGCGGATGTGGACGTAGCGGTAAAGAAAAGGAAATGCAGCCCAGTGAGGTGAAACGCTGAGCAGATAAAACTCATTCCAGAACGAGAGTGAATCTCAGTTTGGCTTTCAGCAGCTTTCGAGCACTGAAGGAGAGGCTGGGGATGAAGAGCGACGAGTCGGCCTGCTTTCTGTATGACAGGTAGGTGCTAAACACCGGCAGTTAGCTTGTGCTAGCCTGCTAAATATCAACTTCTCTATTAAAACAAATGTAATATTCCTACATAGCTTGCCGTGCTAAGCACAAGCAGTATAAGCACACAATACTACACTTGTTGTGGCATTGATCAGGGAGGAGGGGCTTAATTTGAACGTTGTGTTTACAAACTGCAACTAACAAATGCTGCTGACTCCATCTTTAAATGTGAACGTAGGTGTCTACAAGGGGAGCTTCCCTGCAGTGGCGCTGTGCTGCACCTGTGGGGACGTCGTCTAAGTGACGGTACCAGCACACCGGCAGCCCTGCTGCAGTTTTCCCGCGGCGGTAAACCGGCTCATCCTCTGCATCGGCCTCCTGGCTGCAGCCCCCGGTCAGATTCTGGGCCTGGAGACGACTCAGCGCCGGACTCACCTCCACCAGGTGGAGAGACACCGAGGCCTCACCGAGCACCGACCGCAGCTGGCTGAACACCTGCAGAGAAAAAAAATCTCTGCATGAAGAAACCTTCTAATGATTCTGTAAAATTCCCAGACTGACGCTCTGATGATTTTCTCTGCAGCAGCTTTAAATAAAGTTCTCACTCTGAGGACGTCGCTGGCCAACGATCCTTTTCCAGGTCCGAGCTCGACCAGCTGCAGCTGTTTGGGGTGACCTGCTCCCATCCACTCACTGACGACCCACACGCCGATCAGCTGAGAGACACAGAGAGCACCTTTAAAATTTAAATCTGAAAACTCTTTGACTTCTGAAGCTTGTTTGATTATCAGGCTTCAGTTTGCTTAAACAGACAACTGTGATTGGACAGTCGTTAAAAATGGTTCTCTATTAATATTCCAGAACTTTCTAAAATGTTCAATATAGATTTTTAAATTTTGCCAAATACTGAAAACTACATTGTAAGTATTCAGAATTTTTAAGGCTTTAAGGATTGTTTTTATTGAAGTCATTGATGATATTTAACAATCATCAGTGGTCAGTGTAACATACTGAAGTAGCTGAGCGGATGCTTGTCAAATGAAATACTTACTCTCACATTAATCAAGAACCATAACAGACTGTGTGGCTAAATGTGGTTTTTATTGTCATTTGAAGGTGGAATTTTCCAGCCTCACCTCTCCAAAGATCTGACTGATTTCTGGCGACGTGATGAAATCTCCATCAGGTCCCAACATGTTGTTCTTCACATAATAACCCTGCGAGAGAAAACAAATCAGTCTGGATGATGAAGAGGAGCAGCTGCGGAGAGGCTGGAAAGTCAAACATGAAGGAACTGTTCATAAAGAGCCTTTCGTATGATAAGAAAACCAGCAGTCGATCTGTGACAGACTGACTGATGTTTCTCACCGTCACAGGGTTGGTGAGCACCTCTCTCATGTACTCGGCCACTGTAATCGGACCTGTGGCTTTTATTTTGGAGGTCAGGTGTCGCAGCATGGAGGGTCTGAGCTTTTCCTCCTCGGCCGAGGGGCTGCAGAAGAGTCTGCTCTGAGCTGCTCGCCATCGCACTGTCAAACAAATTACATTTTTTTTTTTTAAGTAAAAAAAATTTACTCTCAATGTTAAATTATTTACACTTCAAAAACACTTTCAGGAACAAGGAAGATTATTTGTTGGCCCAATAGGAGTGAGTTTACAGTGACTCTCCAGAATATAACTAGTGATCTGATCTTCTGTTCTGATTTACACATTTTAGAGTAAAATCTAATTAGTTTTCAGAACCATAAGTTAACCTCTAGTGAATTAAACTTAAATTTTTTATTGTTAATCTTCTAGTAAAATATTCCAACAGTATGTGCACAACAACGGGGGATGTCCGTCCGCTCATCTGAACTGAATATTTAAGGAAACGTTAATCTCGTCACTCACCTGCTGCTGATGGACTGACAGAATGAATGAAAACTTTGCTAATTATCTGCCGTGTTTTAAAACCCAAACAAGCTCTCATCCTGCTATTTGTTCCTCTAATTAACGTTCCAGCTGGGAAACATTTAACATCGGACTTAATCTCATTATTTGACCGAACAGACGGAATTTAAATATAACTTAAGCAACATGAATCACCTCTGTTCTCTGTGACAGGATAGCTGCTGTCACATAGCGTTAGCAACGTTAGCTGCAAGTATGCTAACCGTCGAAATCGAGCGGAACCAAAACCGGAAGTAACATTTTAGATTCGGGTACAAACGATAAAGAATTATATCTGTTCGTTTGTGTCTGTCGGCCTTCTGATGCTCTTTAAAGCTACAAAGTCATTGAACAAGAACAGCATGCTAATGTAACAAGCGTTAAGTAAACTGTAATGAAAAATAAAACTTCCGGCTTACTTTTACAATAAAATATTTTTTGTTAAATACAAAACGTATTGTTACGTGTACTGTATTATTTTGAAGGACATTTTTCCTGAGTTTCCTGTTCTGATAAATGCGAACTTGACAATATCATGGAACGACAAAAACTCGCTGATTGGACGATGGCGGATTACGTAATATCTTTACAGGAAATACGGCATTTATATATATAAAAAGTACACGATAGTGTTTAGGAAATTCCACACTCACATTTATCTTTAATAATATCAATAAATAAAAAACACTGAGTAAAAATGTTTCGGTTTCCAGGCACGGAAGCGCTGACGTGACGTAGCCTTTCACATCCGGGTCACGTCCCCTCATGCTGTTGCAAGCATGGCAGCGAAAAACAAGCACCGTAAGAAATCAAAAGCCAGCGGGAAAGTGACGTTTCAGCCCGAAGAAAACCTTAATGAGGCTGAAAACAACAGCGGGGAGGAAGATGAAGATTCAGCAGCTGATGAATGTGAAGAAAGCGCGAATAAAGATGAAGAGCTTAACCTGGAGGAGGTTTTACGGCTGGGAGGAACTCAGGTGGGTTTAGCCGATAAAACATCGCTGCAGGTTGAAATCAGCAGTTAGCTTGGATGTGTTGAAGGGTCAGCTGAAATAAACCAACTTTTATACTTTAAATTTAAATATTTGGAGTGCAGTTTGTTGTATTTTGAGGCTGACACTAATTATTTCAGAACAAACTTCTGATGAACGCGTACTAACGTGACTTTACCGCTAACCTAATGTTTTCTGTAAAAGAAACGTCGATCCGGTTATTTTACTGATGTTTTTGTTTCCACTGTGAATGTTTTCGCTTAATTTAAAGACAGTAAGTCCAGTGCTGCAACTAACAACTATGCTCACCGATGATCTGATTATTGATCACGAAATAGATTCATGCTTTTTTTCTATTAAATGCTACAAAGACAGTAAAAAACAACGTCTAGAACAAGTTCAAAGGTTAATTCAGAACAACATAATACAGAATCATATGTTATCACGTTGGAGAAGCTTGAATTAAACAATGCCGTTCATTTTTTACCCAATAAATCACTTGAAATATGAATTATTAGAGTAATTGCAAACAGTTATCTGTCATCTGATTAATCTGCTAATTATTTAAGCTTTGTTTGCAACATAAAAAGAACAGCAAGTGATTATATGTGAGAATTGATTTGTGGAAAAATAGGAAATTTATTCATCGTGTGAAATATCTTTAAAGATAAAAATACAACATGACATCATAAAAGCAACCTTGTTTTATAAACCAACAGCCTGTTAATGATGTTGTGTTTTAATTCATCTGTTGTTTTTTTTCATCTGGTGGTTTTCTTCTTCTCTTGTGTCTCTGTAGGCTGACTACATCCTTCTTGCCGGTCTTGACGACTCCAACGAGCTTGTCGATGGAGGAAAGAAAGGAGCAATAGACGACTTGGAGGAGGGCGAACTGGAGAAATTCATCACCAAGTTGGGCATCCGGGCGTTCGCCGGACAGCAGTTCATCGCAGACGAGCCAGAGGCTGCGGCTGCTGGAAAAAAGGAAGGTAAAAAGGCAAAAGCCCAGAAAGCTTCGGCAGAGGAAGAAGCGTCCAGCTCTCAGCAGAAAGTTAACGACAGCCAGGGGGACAAACAGAAGGCGAAGCAGACAAAAGATGTTCAGACAGTCGCTGGGAAAAAAGTGAAGCAGAATGTGAACGTGTTTGAGTTTCAGCAGAGACAGGTCCTGCTGGTCAAACCTGGAGGGAAGTGGTTCGACCAGGAATACACAGCTGAGGGCTCGACGGCCCCGCAGGACCCCTCACTGGTGTCCCAGTACAAGACGCTTGCTCAGCGGCTGTTTGAGGCCGAGGTGGAGCTCTACAAGAAGAAGAAGACCCTGCAGAAAGGAGCCAACACCAACTGGATGAAGACGGTCGTCTCCTCCGGCGTGCTGGCAGACAGGATGGCAGCCATGACGGTTCTGATCCAGGATGCTCCGGTGCACACGCTGGAGCATGTGGAGAACCTGGTTTCCATGGTGAAGAAGAAGGGCAGCCGTCGTATGGGTCTAATGGCTCTGGACACACTGCGAGAGCTGCTGCTGTCCGACCTGCTGCCGGAGCACAGAAAGCTCCGCCCCTTCGCCCAGCACCCGTTCGACCAGCTGGAGGAGAAGGCCAGCGGCAACCGTGACACCCGTGACCGCCGCCTCGTCCTCTGGTACTTTGAGCACCAGTTGAAGCACCACGTGGCTGAGTTCGTGGCAGCTCTGGACACGGTGGCTCATGACACAGTGGCGGCCACCAAGGCGAAGGCGCTGGCCACCGCCCACGAGCTGCTGTGCAACCGTCCGGAGCAGGAGAGGGCGCTGCTCATCCAGGTTGTCAACAAGCTGGGAGATCCAGAGTACAAGACGGCGGCCAAAGCGTCGTACCTGCTGGAGACGCTGCTGCACCAGCACCCCAACATGAAGGTGGTGGTGTGCTGCGAGGTGGAGCGGCTCATGTTCCGGCCCAACATCAGCCCGAAGGCGCAGTACTACGCCGCCTGCTTCCTCAGCCAGGTGATGCTGAGCCACGACGAGACCGAGCTCGCCGCCAAACTCATCACCATCTACTTCTCGTTCTTCCGTGCCTGCGTCAAGAAGAAGGACATCGAGTCAAAGATGCTGAGCGTGCTCCTGTCGGGCGTGAACAGGGCGTATCCGTACGCCGGCACTGGAGACGAGAAGGTGAAGGAGCAGCTGGACACGCTGTTCAAAGTGGTTCATCTGGTGAAGTTCAACACGGCGGTGCAGGCGCTCATGCTGCTCTTCCAGGTGATGGACTCCCAGCAGACCGTCTCTGACCGATACTACGTGGCTCTGTACAGGTAACACCTCAGCTGTCAGCCGGCCAGGACATTTTTGTAATGTCAAGTTTTCAGATGGAAAAGTCGGAGAATTTGATCAATCTTTTTGGGATTAAATTGTGGAATTTCTTGGCGTTTGTACAAATGTTTTCACTTGTTCTGATCTGAAGGAAAACAGATCAAAAAATGACTTTAATTAACCAGGAAGAGACAAAGAGACGACATGTTGACTTCATCAAAGTGCTTTAGAATGAGAAGTCATAAAAATGATAAAGAATGTCAGACTGAGCAGTACAGACAGTTTTTAACTTAATGTGAAGACTTTATCATAGAAACCAGGGCTGGGCGATCTGGGCTAAAAATAAAATCTCAGATTTTTTCATACCACATTCGATTCATGCTACGTTCGACTTCAGATTGAATCCATTTTTTTTTAAACTACAAAAGACGAGGGAATTATTTCAAATACCTTGTTTTTATTTCAAACAACTATGAATTTCACTTTTGGAAATTAAGTGCAGACCTCGCTTTAACTGAACTAAATCTTTTAAAAATAAAGGTTTGATCAAACAAAGATAAATCCCCCAGTTTAGGATCAGTAAAGTGCCAGCCCGACGTTCACCAAACTTTACTTTTAAAAAATAAGAGCCCAGAGGTGAGAGAGAGCCAAAGGCTACCGTATTTACTCTAGTTAAAGGGAAAATCCATTTTCATGATTTTCATTTGTTAAATTTGTCCAAACAAATTAATTCGATTTTCGATTTAAAGTTGATTTACTGCCCAGCCCTAACAGAAACTGTTGTAAAGTCATCACTTTTTCTTCTTCTCTGCAGGAAGTTGCTGGACCCCGGGCTGTCGTCGTCCTCCAGACACAGCATGTTCCTCAACCTGCTGTACAAATCTCTGAAGGCCGACATCGTGCTGCGGCGCGTCAAAGCCTTTGTGAAGCGGCTGCTGCAGGTCAGCGCCGAGCAGAACGCCAGCTTCGCCTGCGGGGCGCTCTTCCTTGTGTCCGAGGTGATGAAGGCCAAACCAGGCCTCAAGACGCTGCTGCAGGAGAACGGGGTATGAAGGTTACGTTGCTAAAGTAAACAAAATGTTTCCCTGAAATCTAAGAAGTCTTCAAACTGCTTTCAGTGTCTGAACATCAAACAACCAAAGATATTCAGTTAAATATCACAAAAACAAAGAGACTCTGCAGATTTTCAACATTTGATAAGTTTGAATCAGATCACTTTGATGTTTCTGGTTGAAAAATGACAAATAAAAAGTAACAATTGTTAAAGTAATTTGCTAGTTAATTAGTTGACTAATCGAATGATCTGTTAATTGTTGCAGCTCTAGTGAAGAGTTTAGATTCATTATCTCATTACTCTGACATTGAGTAACTTAATTTTTTATCTAACACTTCATTTCTGTTTTAAAATTTGTTGTCATAAATCGGCTTTTGTAGATATTATACGATATTAGTGTCAGACAATATTTTTAAAAACTTTTTGATTAATAGTTTTAAACATTGCAAAGTAAATTCATAGTTTATTTTTCCTCTTTCTGTTTCATCTGCTGGGTCTTGTGTTAATCTCGTGTGTTTGCTCAGGAGGGGGAGGAAGAGGAGTTCAGAGACCTCGCTGAAGAGAATGACAGCGATGATGAGGAGGAGCGCTTTGTGGACGCAGACAAGCTGGAGGAAGGAGCGAGCACAGGTACGGAGGAGGCAAAGCCCGCGGCATCATGGGTACATCACCAGAACCTGGAAGGTCTGTGAGCGGCTCTGATCAATATTTGACTTTTTTGTGTGTGTGTGTGTTATTGATCATTGAGAGTTCTGTTTTTAGATTTTTGATAGTGTTTTCTGATGTAAAATCAAAATTTAAATGTTGCTTTTAAATGTGTTTCTCTGCTGTCGTTTCTCACTAGAAAACATTTTGTTAAATATCAGTTTCTGTTCGTCTGTATGGAAGCATGTAAACGTTTTGGTGAAAGTTACCTCACGGTTCCCCTCACAGGTCGATTGTAGTTTCCATGAAGACGTCTTCAGTTTAATCAGAACATCAGAATCAGCAGATACGTTATGAAGCCATGTTTCATGTCGACGTTCTTTAACAACGATTTTTCTTTCTTCTTTTTTTTCCCTGTTCACTTCCAGGCGGGAAGAGCGTACAGAGCTACGACCCGCTGCACAGAAACCCGTTATTCTGCGGCGCCGATCACACGACGTTATGGGAGCTTCAGAGGGTGAGAAACGAAAAAACAAAAAATCACAGTAAACACAAAGAAGTTGTTGACTCATCAGTGAAGCTACTAAACCTTAACCAGAACTCGCTGTGAGCTGAATTTAGACATACAATAGACACCCAGTGGCCAGTTTATTAGACACATTAAGGTAAAACTGTTAGACAAATTGATTTTTAAACTGTAAAATTAGTAAATGTTTTAGTCTGTATCTGATATATTATTATCTAATTTTTTAAGTCTTTAAAGTATCAATGTAAGTATCTGTCTCAAAAATCCAGTCTTCTTTTTAATACATTTTCCTTTGGTATTTTTTGTATATTTTTGAATGAAGAATATTTCTTAATTTATTTTAGAAATATATTTATAATAAATCCCATTTTTCTTTATTAAATTGTAAAAAACAAAACAAAAAACAAACATTTAAGACTGGATATCACAAAGCTAAAACCCTAATATGACAGTATGACCTCACATGTATTATTAACAAACATGAACAGTTTATTTTGTCAGACCCTCAGCTGGGGTCAAACTTTCTAAAAGTGTCTGACTCATCTGAACAGTGTGTGTGTGTCTGAATGTTTGCTCTGTTTGTGTGTGTGCAGCTCGCCGTGCACTTCCACCCGTCAGTGTCGCTGTTTGCAAAAACCATCCTGCAGGTGAAACTTTGTCTTTTATTCTGAAGGTCAAATTGTTTCATCACATAGAAGCAAAAACATGAAACACGCAGACACACATAAACATAACTGAAGAGTTTTATGTTTGCTCAGGGAGACTCCATCCAGTACTCAGGTGACCCTCTGCAGGACTTCACCCTCACCAGATTCTTAGACCGATTCGTCTTCAGAAACCCCAAACAGCTGAAAGAAAAACGTAAGAAACTTTCTACCAACTCAGTCATGAAACCAGGAAAAGTCTGAGCAGTGAAAAATCTTGATTTCTCCTGTGACTTATTTTTTCCCTCAGAAAACACAGATTCTGCAGCACTGAGGCCCAAACAGAGGCTTCCTGTCAACTCCCTACCAGGTGAGTCCAACAAATGATGACTGAATTAAAATTGAATTAATATTTTAATGATTTCATT
>JAPZDX010000010.1:21188423-21198609 GCA_029783625.1 Naso annulatus | reverse complement strand
ACAGATATTAGATACATACATAAAACAGATTATTTAAACTACCGTGCACTGACATGGTTTTAAAGTTATTGTTATCAAATTTTTGATCTCTATTTTCATCTCACGGAAATTAAACAATTTTGGGGGGAATGCCCTCGAATCCCCCTAACACGCTCGGTTTGTGGACCTCAGTATTCTAAAACCCTGTGTACGGCCCTGCTCACTATCAATAGAGCAGAACCTAAAAAAAAAGACCTTCAAAATTTAAAAATGGGATCAAGAAAGTGACCAAATGAAACATCACTGCAGGTTTAAAGATCTCTTTTCTGAGATCAAAGGCCCAATATCTGGAAATCACTTGTGAGTAAAGACCAACAGGACGCTGTTGGTATTTTGGAGCTCATTAAAATGATTTAAAATGAAAGAAAAACAGAAATAATCTGTTTATGATCTGGTAACTTCAAGGGAAATCAGGCAGGAAATATTCCGATGCAGAAAGAAGTAGAAGACACAATTAGCAACCGGCAGACAGACTGCTGTTGGCACATTATCATTTTGTTTTTGTCATTCAGTTTTCATGTTTGATTATCTCCTCCACCAACAAACTTTAAGTGGACCACCCAGTTGGGCTCCAATTATAACTCCACAACCCTCTGGTCTTCTTTTCCTCGTCGCCAGCGATGACTCAAAAGAGAGAATTACAAGTGGACACCTGTCAATCTCCTTAATTAACAATGATCTGAAAGTGTATAGACCTCCAGTCTGCGGCGGACAAAAGCCAACAAAGGATTACGCTTTAAATCCTTGAAACATGCTGTGTCCACTGTATTAATGCAGGGATTACAACCGCGCTAAACAACTAAACGTCTCTCTACTCCTCATTTCAATTAGTTCAGCGACTATTTGACTCAGCTCCCGTCCAGCCGGCTCAGGTCCCACAACAGAGGCAGGACAGTAACTTTTCTGTGCGCTGGACAAAAAGACACAGACGGACTCCAGAAAACGGCATCTGCCGCTGCTGCTGCACAACAAGACAGGGCGACAGCTGAATAAAAACAGCTGATGGTGCAATGCTTTCAAACTCAAAGGGGTTTTCTTTGGATTGATATCAGGAAGAATCTGCGAGATCATTTGATTGAAACATGTTCCGATCTGGTGACCAAACAACATTTGACATCCGATACAAATAAGAAAATCTAAAGTTTATAATCGGGAACTGACAAACTCAGAATGTGACAAAGACAACACTTTTTTTGTTGAGAGAACAGCTGATAATTTAGACAGAAAACGGAGGAGAGAGAGAAGGGAAATGACACGCAGCAAATGGGCAGGGATGGAATCGAACCTACAGCAGCAGCAGCGAGGAAGCAACCTCTGTACAAGGGACACCCGCTCTACCAACTGAGCTACAAAATAAATTCCACTGGTTCTATATTATTACAACTGTCCACTCTTTTGCTTTACTCCGAACAAAAACCAGTGCAAACCTCAAACTTTAATTTACGACCTCAGTCAGTGATTGCACTGATAAAGAAAATACTGAGTTATTGTCAAGTGACGATTACCTTCAAACCTATTAGATTAAAGTTTCTGCGTGAGTGAGTGTGTGTGATCTTACAGCTGCATCACTGAGGCTGCAGAGCTAAAATCAATGAGAGAGAATTAAAACTAAGAACCCAGAACTGAGGCTTCAGTAAATCAATGTTATGTGAGAGTGTTTTTGGCACCAGTTTGCTTAAAGAAACTACAGAGGATCAAAACACTGCTGTCACCAAGGCCACATGTTTTTGATGACTCCTTTTCATTGAAGTTGGTTTAGCGGCTGATGTGAGCAGCTATTATGTGCAGTTGTTATTCTGAAGTGGTTGGAGAGTTTGAAGGCTTATCAGCCTCCGTGGCCGCTGGATGAATTTGTTACTTTGCTGCCCTGGTTAAAATTTGGTGTCAAGACAATAATGGCCACCAGCAGAGACTCCCCGGCTGGTTATTAAACACCAGCTGGTCGGGCTGCAGCGCACAAAGCCCCGCAGCATGTTTCAGAGGCAGCGTGTTGACACATCACCACAGGAGGTAGCAGTGGCGTCAAAGGGGGAAGTTAACTTTGGTTTCAACCCTCTTCAGAGCGCATCACACACCCAATCAAATGGAATCCTCCCGGATGCTTTTATCAGAGGGGGCCACTGTGTCCAGCGGAGCCACTTCACAGTCTCATTACAGCCCAGGTCTCCCACAACGCTAATCAGCAACCAGCCCCCCCACAAAAACCACAAAAGCCCACAGAAGCAAAGCCTGTGATTACTGGCCGAGCAGACGATTGGCCCTGAGAAAGTGTTATCTGGACAAAAGCGAGCCTCTGGCCTCCTGCTGCAGGATAAGGCTACTTGTCTGGATAACCACATTTCTAAGGATGCCAGCATTATTGTCGACCCACATTACACCAGTTTTTACCTTCAATGTTTAACAAAATCAGAAAATTTCTTTAGTTATTCTTGTTATTAAAAACAGTTAATGCCTTCTGCGTGCTGATATAAAAAAACGTATTAAGTGTGTGACCGTCATCGCCAAAGGGAAAGTCCAAGATTTAATCTTTAAACAGACAAAAATCAGCAGAAATCAAACTTTTTTTCAACAATAGAATTTAAACTCTGGGTACTTGATGTGTTAAGCCTGAAAAAATAAAAATGATCCTCTGTCACCAGATTGAAGCCAAAGACCAAGGACGAGCCACACTCAACATTTACAAAAGTTCCTTTTTGTTACGACGGCAATTTCCCCAACCAAAATGGAAAATACTAAGCAAGTGAGACTTAAAAAAGAATGCTGTGGAACGCTAATTGGCAAGTTTAACATTAAGAACGAGCAGCAGAGGCCAGCAAAGGTGCTACCGCAATCCGGAGGAGCCAAAAACCTCCATTTGTGTCAAGTGCCACCAGAATAGCTATGACTCCCCCGCACACTATCAGTGGGCAGATGAGATTATTCATCTACTTGCAAATTGGCACATCAAAGTCAAATGGGAGAAGAGGAGCGCAGGGCCGAGGCCGGGCCAAGCGCACAGCGTGATTAGGAGGAAGAGACTTTGCCTCCACGTGACAAGCTGTTCAATCATCACTCACGTGACGGACAAAGGCAGCCATTTAATCATCCTCCAAATTATGTGTGTCTTAAGGAGAGACAGTTTGGCAGCTGAGTGGACGGTGTCTAATTTCCTCTGAGTGAAATCATATCTGTTTGTCCATTGTGTTTATATTTTAGTTAGCTATTGACAATGCTGTCTATACAAAGAAGTTCTGTGTTCTGGCTCGAGGACTAGAGTTGTTCTGATAGCAGTATCGCAAAATGCCTCAATTACCGCCAAAAACGCTGGTGTCAGTATCGGCAAGTATCCCAGTCCATCACAGATCAGATACCATGTGATTTTAAGACGCTAAATGGTACCCAGGTACTTCCCAGTCAGCTTAGGCCACGTTTACATGGGAGCAGCCCTAGTAAAAACAGAAAGGTCTTTCCTTAGTGTCTTCAAAATATGTCTGTCCTTACAAGAACTGAGAGCGCTGCAGTATGCACGCCAGGCCTGTAGTCGACGGTGTGACTTGACAAACCACTGGAGCTGCCGAAGTTGTTAACATTGTGTTACTGCTAAGCTCTAAGCAGCACAAATTTAAGAAATTTAGCTGTAGATTGACTTCTGAAATTACCCTACGAACACTTAAATTCACCTCAATGGACTGCTTTCATATTGACCTGCCTGCCAACGTAGCAGGGGACTGATTAATGTTATTGAGCACATAATCCTGGAAGTGCTGCAACAACTCTACATTTTGATGGAAAAGCCTTTTTAAACTCACCGGAGTCAGAAGCAGAGCTGGGTATTGGCAAGGACTCCACATAAGATATGCATCACAATACGATATATCATGATACATCGCCATATGATGCATATTGCGATATTTCGGATAAGAACGTAAAAACAGAGTTTAAATTAATGTTGCTGTGTACGATCTGTGTAGCACTAGTAAATCACATCATTTTATATTGACAATTTAGCAGGCAAATTGAGTCAAAACAATTTTATTCAAAATTTTCTTCTTAATTTATTTGAACAGTAATGTGAAATTACCAGACAAACTGATTATAGCTGCCATATCATCAAAAAATAAAAAAAGGAAATTTGAGTGCACCCTTGCACTTTAACTGGACTAGTTAGTGGTCCTGTGTCACTGACCCTTAGGGCTGGGTTTTGGCAAGGACTTCACCATATGATAAACATCATGACACGATACAGATATTACGAAAATAAATACTGCGATACATTAATGTATTGATTTTTTAGCACAGTCTTAGTGTCCACAGTTCATTTAAGAAGCAGCTGGCTTCTCTCCACCAGACTCCACAGACTTACTACAGACTTACCAGCATACATTGAGCTGATGTTTATTTATTAGTTCTCCTCTTTAATATAGTTTGTTCAACTTGCTCAGAAGCCCATAACTGCTTTTAAGGGATGCAGGATGATGATTTTTTTAGCTGATAATAATATTTAGACATTTTTGTATTTCAGTAAGCAGATGACAGCCTGTATTTATGCACACCTGGGGATTTGAAATGCTAACGATGATTTAATATTCCACACACAATAAAGAACAACACTTCTGAAACAGAGCAAAAAAAAAAAATCTTCATGTAAAGCACTTTTAGTTGCATTTACTGTAATGAAAGACGCTACATCAATATTATTATATAAAGTGTCCAAACGTGCAACGTGTGACAAGCCCAAGGCCAAGTCAATGAGAGCAATTTTGGCTTTGTATTATCGGCTAAAATTTCATTATCTGTACAATAAAAATAACATAATTTTTTGCAATATCAGGGCTGATAATTACCACGCATTCCTAATGCTTTTGTTTGCACATGATCTTTGTTTCAAGCAACAGATAACTGAAGGGACGTCCTGATCAGACTGTTTTGGCCCTGATCCAGATCCAAGTCCTTCAACATTGATCTAACACTTACATTCACCTAAACGTTGATCGTACTTTTATCTGACAGAGTGAAAGAACAGCCGCAGACAAAACATCTGAGGGAGTTTTTTTTTTACATGAGTCATTTGGTTTAAAAACTAAAAGATCTCTGGCTGAGTAAACAGCAGCTTGCAGAGAACACACAGTTTCATGTCTGTGCTATGAGCTGCTGCTGACACATTAGTTCAGCAACACAACAGGACTAATTCAAGCACCACTTAAAAAAAAATCCAACAGTAAGTACAGAGATCAAGAGATAGCTTCAGAAGATACCAAAAGCACACTGGAGCACATGGATCAAGGCAGCACAATTTTATTACGACTAGCGCTTCCACGCCCACGTGCATTTTCTTCAGAGAATCTGATGAAGACGCACATGGCGTTGAAGCATTAGTTGTAATAAAACTGTGCTGCCTCGATCCATGTACTCCAATGTGCTTTGGACATCTTCTGAAGGTATCTCTTGAGTTTTGCATGCCCTACTTCGAGAGCACCGGACAGGCCTCCAGCTCAGAACATTCCTTCCTTTAATCCTGAACACTAAGTACAGAGGAGTTGACTCATACTAGATAAGGCAAAATGGTCAGATTTAAACATATAATGGATGAGGTGTAGTCAAAAATGTCCAAGTTTCAAGGTCCACTGTGAAATCTGTGCAGGTACAACTGGTCACAAAATGTGTATAACCCAGGTGCAGATGATGATTGCTGAATAGTCTCCAAAATTCAATTAAAGATTTTCTTACTGCTACAGTTGTCATCATAAAGAAAAGTCAAGAAAGCTTCTGAACTCTCAAAATAGAACTGTTCAATGGATGAAGAGATGTAAGATTCATTATCTACCACAAACCTCATTTCAATACATCTGAATTTCTGTTCTGCGCATCGTCAGTTTATGGGACAAAAACTGTGAACCTATTGACCACAAACAGAGAAACTGAAAGCCATGAATCACGATTACAATATTTTTACAACTTCTCATTTAGAAAGCAAAAACTCTTAGAAGAATCCATTAAAAACTTGCTACACAGTGACCTCTTTTTTTCATTAAAGGTAGAACGACATTTTAAAGCAGACGTTGTGATCCAAAGGAAAATACTAGCTGAATTTAAAGGGACCGGTATAATAAGCAGAGGTGTAATAATAGAAAATATCATACTGCATTGTTCAATACAAGGCTCCGGTTGTGAATACAACAATTCACCCTCTTTCAAAGTCCATGCATGACCCTCGAAACAACAGTTTGACAAGGTCACTTACTTTCTACAAGACTTTCAACAGTTCTATACAGTCACACTCAGCTCATGTCTGTTTGAAGCTGGCGAGGTTTCTGTCAAGGCCTCTGAATGTATTTTTCTGAATCACAAAGCTGTTTTTGTTATTTACAACTGCGAGAATCTAAGCTAACAGAGTTCTCAGTCTCAACTATTAAACTTCTCTAAGCTGTTCGTCGAGAAATATCCGACATTTCAGCCAACAAAGTCATGTTACAGGACCAAAAACAGTGATGTGATGGTGGTGTTATGAGTTTAAAAAATGCTGAATTTATACGTAAAAAGTAGCCGCGACACGTCTGTTTGAACTGATGCTCCTTCATGGCAGGAAGCACTGCTGTAGGTCGTGCTGTCGTGTTCACGGTGATAATGTGATGTGATTTAAAGCGAAAACGTTTATTTGTCTCTTTCCACAATGCATGGCAGGTCAGAATCTCAATCACAACACAACACAACAACATTTATGTGATTATTTAACAGCTTGTGGAGACATTTTTGGATTTCAGTTGTTTGCTTAGTCAGACTTCTCTCCACGCTCACTTCATACTGGGTGAACTGCCCCCTGACAATGTAATGACCGTTAAATCTGAAAAGGCAACGACCAATGAGGAAGGGTTCGGGAAAATCCAACCCCACCCTCTCAGAATCACTCCAAGTGGAGGCAATGCCAGACCAACAGAATCAAGTCCGCTCAGTGAAGTGGGCGGAGACTCAGGTCTGGACCCAGGTTAGTAAAACCTGGAAGTCAGTTAGCATTTGAGCACTTCCAGTTCCCTCGTCTCAGTGTCAGTGTTGTTTGAAGGGGTTTTCGGATAAATGTCTAAAATAAGGTCTGTGGTTCACACAGGCTAAAGATATTTGGACATTTTGTTCTGCAACATAATATACTTAAGTATAAACACAGTTTTTGAACTTTTAAGGTTTTGCGCGTCTTAAAAAAGGTTGGTTGTTAACAAGTGGCTCAATGATACTACAGTGTTTGTCAGGGAAATTCGATGTCATCGCATGAAAAAGGAATAAAATCTATAAAACCCTTGAAAAAGGCTGTGAGACGAGCAGCAGACACAGCCACGACCAGCTAGATCAGGTCACGCTAAGAGGAGAGAGTTCAGTAGAAAAGTCAGCGCCTTAAAACAAATCAGAAGTCAAAAAACACAAATGTGGTGTTCATCTGAGAGGATTATTAAGATGAGCAAAATGTTTAAGTGTCATAAACCTGTTTGTCACAGAGCTGATTTTCAGCGATAATCCAAAATCCCATAAGCTTTTTGCCTCAGGAACCAAAGTGATGCTAACTTTTAGGTTGGCCCACAAAAACACATCATCCCTTCATCAGTCTATTGCACAGGGTTTAACACTGCTGGTGTTTGAAGTGTATTAGGCTTGTCTTTAAACTGTAGCTTTTCAAACACAACATATTTTTCTGGACATGTTTGAAATGTTTGTTCCAGTTTAGTTCCATGTTAACCTGTGATGCAAATCCAGCAGAGACGAATTCAACTGAAGTCTCCTGAGGTTTAAGCAGCACTCTTTGTGATGTGTGTTTGTGTGTTTGGTGTGTGTCTTACGGTGGAAAGACTGGTGGCCTCTGCCATGTTGAGGATGGTAGTTTCCTTGTTGGTAGTTGCTTGGCGGCGGAGCGTTGCTGTACTGTCCTCTGCCGGGCTGGTTTCTGTTCAGATTGTGACTGAAAGAAGAAAAGAAGTTTTATTGTAAGAATCTAACACACGACAACACATCCTTGACCAACACAGAAAAACCTGGCTTCAGTCTCTCACTGAGGATTTTTTCAGGGCCACGTCACCATTAAAAGGATTCAGACTGAAAAACATTTTCCATCAAGCTGCATTGGGGTGCAATGCTTCAACTACAGGTGAGACATGCAAGTGGTAACCTGAAGGATTTTTTTGTATTTAATGTCTGTTAAGTCTCTTCCTATTACAGAGTGAGGTGAAACAATGATGATTGAGCCCCGGCTCACTGATGAAAGCTCTTGTATTTGCAGCATTGTCGAGTTCTATTATCTGGGTGTTACCACGGAAAAATGAGTTTTATTATCTTGTGATGACACATTAATTTATCCAGTGATAATGACAAAAAAAAGCCAGTATCCCATAATTAAGGAGATGATTGTTTTGCGATCTTGAGATTACAGAATGAAAAAAGACAGCAGTGACCACGGCCACTCTCAGCTTCTGTGAGTCACCAATTTTGTTTTAAGCAAGCGACTCTTCTCCACTTCAGTATCATCTCAACGATGTGCACCAACAGGGCCTCACATACGATGTGATGTGAGACTGTCTGTTGTCTGTCTCTGCTGGTTTCTCCTTGTGTTTAAGTGCATGTGGTTGAACTTCAAACTAGTATTTACACAGAAGTACAGGTGGGCGATATGGCAAAAATATCATATCCCGATTTTTTCCATGACAGAATCACAATCTAGATTTTATCACAGTTCTTTGGTTTTTCATATTTGTTGAGAGTATTTTACACGTTGTGGTAAATTCAGGGCGACAGTTTTGCTTACAAACATATGGTCGGCTTATGTTTGATTCCTGGTTCCTCAAAACGATTTTGATTTTGATTTTGATTTCTGAATTATTAAATTGAAGGAATTACATGTAGAGTAAATGTGTTTTGTAAACGAACTGCAGGCCCTGCAAAAGTAAACAAATTTAAAAAAAATTGAACTCCTCGGTTGAATTTGCATGAGGCTGTGTCGAGACAGCCAATCAGTGCTGACATTCTCCTGACGTCCTGACGGCACGAATATTTTGATGTCCACACATTAAATCAGACATGGCAGTCAAGTCAGTGCTGTGTGTGAATACTCTGAGCTGCAACAACATGACTTTATACACCACAGGATTACTTTACGAACACAGACACGACGTGGTTAAGTTTTCCATTCTAGGACGTCCAGGACTGATACTGTGCAGAAATGACGATTCCTATGTAGATCCGTAGTGAGACAGAGGAAATGACAAGCCACTCTTCCTCCTGACGCTAACGTTATTAGCTAATGCTAATGTCCCAGATGTGACTGTGTGTAATTTATCCGACCAGCGGATGATTTTATTAACCCAGACACTATGTCGTTAAGTTTTCAAGCCGGTCTAGGACCTCCACCAGCTGACACAGTGCAGCAAAAATGTTTATGCCAACTGCTGTTAATGACAGAAAATGCCAAGTCCCCCCTCCTCCAAACGAGCTAATGCTTAATTAACATAAGTGAAATCAACTACGGCTCTTTCATGATACTTCTGGTTTGTTTTACAAGACTACTTCGTGAAAGGGGAGAGAAGGAGGTGTCACATGTGTGCTGTGTTTAGTTTATGTGCGTGTATTTATGGGAGGCATGGAACCGAACAGAGCACAAAATAGTGTCATTTGGTTGAGATAAAAATGCATTGTGTGTCTGAGCGTAGAACTGCAACAGATAGAGCGTGTACTGATGCACGATGAAAACAATCTCTATGTAACGGAGGATCGTGGACACATTCTAATCGTACACAGTCTGATATCATCATATCCCACACCTCTCAGCAGACGTACTAGTGTCTCTGTGTTATGCACATTTAAAACCATGTACCTTGCACTGCATGTCTTTGTCGTCTTTTTTGTCAAAGTATTTCCAGACTTTTCCTGCTTGCACCCGACATGGTGCATGCAACAGATACTGAGTTTAACTATCATAGCCTAGAACAACATACGTGCAGCTGTATGAGCAGTGAAATGTTACTTGATTAATAACATTGACAAGTACTCGAGTACTTGAGGGAATGTATCCATCCCTGGTGTGTACTGTTGGCTTCAGGCCCAGACTAGACTGAAAACACATTCCTGTCTGCACCAACAGTCAATGATTTAAAAGACAAAGCAACAAAAAGATCCTTTTCTTTTCCTTCCTTTG
>JAPZDX010000010.1:21079796-21093834 GCA_029783625.1 Naso annulatus | reverse complement strand
CTGACACAAAAATGTCATTTTTCAGACACACAAATCAGGAGAAAATTAACTTTGTTTGAGACCTGTCTCTGTCCCAGCAACACATTCTTGTGAGATTTGGGAACCGGTGCTTCCCATCTTGCTTCACAATGGACATAAACAGACATTTTAATGGACTTAAAGGTGAAACCATGAGTTAAAAGTTAGAACTTACATCAAACAAATATCACGTAATGCAAAATCCATCTGCTTTAATCCATCACACGATGTTATAACACTTCCAGACGAGGCGGAGGGATGGTGGATCCTAACTGTCTCCACGGGAGACGTGACTCCGCCCACTTAGGAGACAGAAGTGTATGTACCATTTCACACCACTGGTACATCTTAGAGTAAAAGATCTTGTGTTAATAATTGACTATCTTCGGCTGATACCTTCACATGAAGCTGCTTTCAGGAGGCTGAGATCACGCCCTCACTGAGGTTCGGCAAAGAAACGACCACGAGGATGCCATGGCGGAGGAAGTGATCAGATTATTTGTCCCTGTAAAATTAAAAACATCACTGTGAAAAATACTCAACTACAAATAAAATTCCTGCACTGAAACGTTCATGAGCACTATTAGCAATACTTAAAGTATTAAGAGTAAACGTACTCAGGACAGAAAATGCTCTCTGTGAGTGCAGTTATATCGTTGTATTATTATTATTATTATTATTATTATTATTATTATTATTACTGATGCATTTATTTTAAAAAAAAAAAAGAAAGAAATATAGTGTCTGAAGTTGTCAAGGAGGAGATAATTAAACGTTTTTATTTTCACTTTTGAGTGGTTTGATTAAATATTAAGATCCCAGCATAACTTGTAACCGTAGCTATTATTACAATGATGTAAAAATTACAGTATTTTTCTCTGAGCTGAAGTATAAACAAGCATGACATGGAAATATTAAGCAAAGTACCTCAAGTTTTTTACTTGAGTGCAGCACTTGAGTAAATATACTTAGTTACATTTCACCACTGGCAACATGTAATAAACATGTTGTTTTTTCAAGGCTTCCTTTGATATTTTAGAAGAAGTATCTTCATAATTTGTAAAAACATTTTTGCCCATAAAGCACATTAACAAAGAAGAAACAGCGGAGTTCAAAGAAGGTTTCAAACAGAATATCATGTTTTGGCCAAAGTATTAGTAAAATCAGCCGTGGCTGCTTTTTAACAGCATTATATTTATTTTGAGTTTGAATCCAGCTGCTAAACCACCTCTGGAAATACATTCTAATGTTAAAACCCTCACACAGGACAGAATAAAAACAGTTTCTCAGTTTGGTTTTTATTATTTTTGGACATTTAGCAAAATACTGCAGAAACATCCAAAGCAGTATAAGAGCTAACGCTTACAAAGAAACCAAAACAAACATACAAAATGAAATAAAACCATGATTGTATTCAGTTCTTCTTTAAGAGTGGCTGAAAAAAACTCACTGATTGCTACAAAGTTAGTTGAACACAGCGTACTCGCACATCGTTTCGATATAAGTTAAAGAAAATAAATTTGGCTACATTATGAAAAGACACAGCAACAGATCACAGAGACACACGGAGCAATAATTTACACAAATAATTTAATAAATACATAAATAAATAGAAAACAGAGTTAGATATACTGTTCAGTGGGAATACAGAAGGCTTTGTAAAAAATTTAAACCATATTAAACCCAGCCAGTGATAAATAAGTGATCGAAAACAATCAGATCAGTTCAGTTTAAGGCAGTTTTACAGCAGGAGTTTCTAATCCAAAGGCATTACCGGCTACACTAGTTTTACTCTGGTTTGTTTTCAGGCAACAGCTACTGATCCACGGATCCACAAGCTATGTTAAAGCTAGTCAGAGTGGTGAGAAAAGGTCGTCTCAGGCCCGTGAGTTCTGCTTTTCATCGGCTGCAGGTCGTCCCCTCTCTTAGGTCTAGAAGCTAATAGCACTTGTGCAGAGATGCTAGAAAAATAAATAAACAGTCTAACGCTTTAAGTGTCTAAAGGATGCTGTCAGAGATCCTTTTAATGGGATATTACAGGCCGGGGTTCAAACACACACCCAGAGCCTGCTGAAGTGTCCTTGAGCAAGGCACTGAATCCCTGCCAGCTGCAGGCGCAGCTGACCTCTGACCTCTACAAACTGGTGCACATGACTCATATTATTATGTTTGCTGGATGAGTTAGACTGCAAAAACATCCTTAAATTCCTATTTTTTCATCTCAAAGTTGGCTTGAAATGTTGCTGCCAGGAATAATTCCTCATTTTTATTATGAGATTTTTTATTTTTCTTGAATTAAAATCAAAATTTTAAAACAAAAACAGGCAAATCGTTCTGGGTTCAGAGTGTTTGACAGTTTAAATTTTTGTGATTTATCTGAAAAAAGAGCAAAGACAATCAAAGGTTACCTCATCTCATCAAAGTGCCATTTTAAAAACCAAGACCAAATTTAAAAATAAATCTATATAAATTGGGAATTTTTGCAGTTTAACCATTAAATCCTCCCATAAAAAAGGCTGGACTGTGTTTTCTTGTTATGTGACGTGTGAATGAAGCCTAAAGTTCCAGATCAGCAGGCGGGGCGCAGCGGCATCTGCAGCAGGATCACCTGCCGGTTCTCGGACGGGTGGCATTTGTTGATGTGCCTCGTGAGTCCTGGGGAGCTGTAAAAGATGGCGGGACAGTATTTGCACGGGTACACCTGTGAGGAGTGCAGCAGGCGGATGTGTCGCTCCTGGCTGCCCCTGTTGGAAAAGTTCTCGCCGCACACCGGACACAGGTGGCATGTGGAGGAGCTCAGGTTCAGCGGCGCCGCGCTCTGCTCGCAGGCCGGCGCGTCCTCCTCCTCCGCCGGCTTTGGGGAGCCGTGCTGAGACGCCAGGTGCTTCCGCAGGTACGCTTGGCGCTTGAACTTTTTCCCACAGTGATTACAATCATACAGCCCTTCCTCTGAGCCGGACTCGGATGGTCCGGGGCTGGGTGTGTCCCTGTCACTAGACTCCTTCGCTTCATCCGGCGCTGCCTTACCAGACGCAGCCGCCTTGTCGCTCTCCAGGTTTTGCACTTCGGGGGCTCCGCTCTGCGGCTTCGGTTTGTGCCACCGCCGGTGGGAAGCGAGGTTTGCCGGGCAACTGAAGACCTTGTCACATTCAGGACACCTGTACTCAACCCGGACTATCCTGGAGCACTTGTGCTGCGCCAGAGCGAACGGGTCCGCGTACGCCTCCCGGCACAGCTGGCACACGAACTCGCCCAGCGGGTTGCTGTCACATCCGGGCGGCTGCGTTCTGGGAGGCTTCTGGTCCACCGGCGCCTCTTTAATCTTGAGCCCGAGAACCGGAGATGTGGTGACATCATCCTCAAAGTGCAGTTTCCGGATAGCTTTGGTTTTCTTGGACGACGGTTTGCCTTTGCGCTCGGTGTCGCTGGACGGCCGCTTGGTCCCTGCGGTGGGGAGCGTCGCGGTGGACGTGGCGCTGGTGTCGGTGCGGCTGCTGTTGCTGGAGCCGATTTTCAGGTCCACCGGAGCGAAGAGATGATCCAAAGCGGTGAGCGCTGCCGGTGTGGGGAAAGACTCCGCGGAAACCGGTGATCCGAGGTTGAAGCGTCTCTCGAAGTAGGAACGGTCGTGGTCCTGGCTGACTGGGCGGGTGGGGCTGTAGAGCGCCTGGTACACCGCCTCCGGGTTTCCGAATTGCACTGGTTTGGCATCATGCTCCGGAGCTGTGGCCGCCGCCCCGCAGGTAGGCGTCGGTGTCTGTGCGCGCACCGGTACGGAGACGAGAGGCGCAGAGGAGGACGGCGGCAGCAGCAGCGCATCAGCTGCGGATTGTTCCGCTTCCTCCTCGTCGGAGCGAACCCGGTAGGACACCGGGTTGGCTTTCTTGTTCCTTTTCACCAAAAATCCTCTCGGCATGTTCGCGCTGGACGGAGAGCTGAAGGCACTTTGGACGCTGCTGCGAGAAGAAGAAATCCACTTTCAGTCGCTCGCGGACAGAAACATCTGATGCGTCCTTTTGTTGGTGTTTCCTAATGTTACTGATCCTCTGTTCTCCTCCCGAGGTGCTTTCACCACAACATAGCTGCACTCTTTTTAAGGCAACATGATGACATTGTTCCCGTCCCCCCTTGTTGCCTCATCCCCGACCAATCAGAAGGAGTCGAGGTCCCCGTGGATTTGGGGAGTGGGTGTGGGAGGATGGAGAGGCTGATGGAGGGAAGGAGGGGGAGATGGAAGGGGGATTTGCAGATTGCAAAGCAGATGTACCTGAGGTTTTTATTGTATTTTACACACACCCCTCCCCAAACGCACAAACACACACACACACTCTCTCTCTCACACACACACACACACACACTCTCCCTTCCTCCTCCTTCTCTTCGTCTCGACCCGGGCACACGCCAGGAGCCTCCTGCTTTTACGGTCTGATGAGTTTGTATAGAAATCTACACGTGCCTCGGCTTTATGTGTCTCCTTCGGGTGGTGGGGGCTCTGATTTGTCCCTAAAGGAGACATCCGTCCACACAAACGCGTCAATAAGAAGTGATTGGGGAAATTAACAGTAAGTAGAAGTGCAAAATGTAGATCTACGAGCACGAGAACTGAGATTCAATATGAGAAAACGAGACAGAACTTAAGACCTGCGTAAAAAAATAATAAATAAATAAAAATAAAAGTGAAAATGTTCAAGACAGAAACATGCGTGAGCGAAGCTCCAAAAAATACTTGACCAAACAGTTTAAACACCTCAGAAAATCTTCAGGTTATATTTCAGATTATGATCTGACATTTGAAGACGTCAAAGGAAAAACAGACTGATTTTAAAGCGCTTTGACGCACTGGGGTAAATTTGGACAAACAAACAAACATTTTAAAGCACTGTGGCCCTGCATGTGCGCTGGCGTGACAGTTAACTCCGGACATATGATCCGTCATTTTACGCATACATAATTAATAGCGAGAGGAGGGTTTCCTGCTTTGCATCACAAAGGCTGCGCTTGTGCAAGCTGTAGACCCGCCGTGATTGAAAAGGAAATTGCACAGTTAAAAAAAAAAAAAAAAAGCAGAAGTGGAGGAGGCCCCCAAAAGCAATCTGGCCCCCAGATACCGTCGGCGCGTGCTGTGCGTAATCAGTGCGCTTTTTCTGGGTCTCCAAATGGTGCAAACCGAGATTATCTGCGAGTTAAATCACACCAAACCCAATTCCTGCAGGTCACATCTGACCCGGTCAGCCGGTTATGAGTCTGTCCTCACCGTGAGGGATGATGGGATGTCACATAGGTCGGTTATGAGCTCGAGGAGATCTGCGCGTGCAGGAACTAACGAGTGGATGTGAAGGATGTTAGAAAAGCAGCAGGTTTCAGTCGATGTTTCCTCGCTGAGCTCCTGATCAGACTAATTGATCTGATATGTCCAAACTTAGAGCTGTAATACAATCAATAACGAAGAAAAGCGGCTGTAATTGTCTCAGTGTCACTGCCTGAAAGTCCACTTTCCATTCATTTGATAATGTTTTCAAAACTGGTTTAATTGGGACTAAATTTACAAAACAAGACAAGACTCAAAAACAAACAGAAGTTACCTTGAATATTTAAAATATTTTGACAACGTGAACTTTGGCACATTTGTTGGTTGAAGTTGCATGTTACTGCATAAAATGTTGCAGTTTTCATTTAAAAAGCAAAATGTACATTTCATATTTTTCACATATTGCCATTTTGCTATTTATGCTTCTGCAGTAGCCTATTTTTATTTAAATTCTCTCTTTTTATTTTTCAGCTTGTTCATTTTGCTGTAGTTTTCTAGGCAGCTTGTGATAACTGTTCAGAACATAATATACTTATAGCCTACATAATCCTCAATACTGTTGTTTTGGAATTCCAAGAATATCAAATAACATGCTGCTAACAGTAAAATACACAAAAGAGACCCTTTAGGCAGCATAAAGTGACAGATGACTCAAAACCAGTGGCCACACATGAAATGAGTCTCTTTGTAGAACATCATTAAACTATAGGGTATCACAGGAGATTAAACACTCATTAAATAAAATAAAAACACTATATATAGTCATTTTTACTCCCACGATGAGCACTCTGAGCAACAACACTTGTGTAGCAAAGTTACCAAAGATGAGAACATGAAGAGGAGCAGTTAAGTTACTTTTAAAATCACAAATTAAAACAGATCAAACTTCAGAAGCCAGGAGGGAAATTTGCATCTTATAAGTCTTTAGATTTAAAATCTATGAAAAAAAAATCACTATAATTTTTATCATTTGCATCACTATTTAACATTTTACTGACTTGACTCCAATAATACCTGCTGCTATTTGCGCACCAGCAGTGTGTGTGTTTTTCTCAGCCTGCGGGTCGTTTGTAGGTGCGGACATATGTTGTTGTGTGCGGTTATTTTCCCGACAGGCTTCAGCTCAGCCTCATTAGCATACAGCTGTAGAGTGACACCCTCCTCCTCCTCCCCCTCCTCCCAGCTTTCATCTCCAGCCGCCATACAGGCTGTGTGATTGGTCACGCTGCTGCAGAGTCACTGAGGGCAGAGTTCACACTCACTGTTACAGTTGGCACATTATGGAGGAAATAAATGCAGAAATGTCAAAAATCCTCATTCAGCTTGTGTGAAAGAATGAACTATCCGCTATATTCAAGTTTGAGTGAGTGAGGAGTTTGCACACCCAGATAAAAATCAAATCAGAGTCTTAAAAAGTCAAATTCCTTAGAAAAATGTTGTTAAAATGTCCGGACAAGCTCAGACTGTCGCTAGGTAGAAAACAGTTTCTTAGTTTAATCAGGTAAAGAACAAAGTAAAATGATGTAACATATAAGGGCTTTTTTTTTCCGCTTATTTAATCAGTGAAAGTCCATTACATTGAAGTTACTGTAACACAAAGTATTTACAGCGAAGGAACATAAATCTTCATCCAAAGTTATTAATTAATTTAAAATATTTAATAAACTCATGTAACTCATTTTCAGTTATGAAAAGCCCCTTAATTTGATACTATTTTGATCAAATTTTGGCACTTTTCTGATTAAAGCTCTTTTCCTGAATGAGTAAGGAAAAAGAAACATTTTTTTGGAAACTTATTTCATCTGTATTCATTCTAAGAGTCTGAGATAAAGATTTGTGTCAAACCAAGTGTTGGCATTAAATGAGTCATCTGCCAATTTATGACTGACTCACACTGATGCTAGACAGATTAAAAAAAGTAATAAACAGTCTTATCATGTGAATGTGTACAAGAGAGCGAATAAGCACACTTTTCAAAATGATGAATTAATCCCTTTACTGAGCTAGTTGCTGTTAATGAAAGCAATACAATTAGTACCAATGACATCAGCAGTGTTATCAGCAGTAGACAGTAGAAGTACTAGCCTTGTTGAAGTCAGAGCATAAACGTAAAACTGAAATCAGTTGCAGTAAATGAACGCAATGAGAAGTATTAATATTTTTAGTATTGATGAAAGTACTGATAGCATTAAGAGAAATACAGTAGTGGAGTATGACTGTTCATTCTTTACTTTGGAGTTGGACAAAATAATTTCAAAACTAATAAAAAATCTGGCACCTACATTACCCTCAATGCAATCACTGACAGTTTAGTTGAAGGTTCAAGGTTGTTATGCTAGTAGCAGCTAAGGTAGCCTGCAGCAGAAACGAAGAGCAGCCTGTCAGTGCACAATGTGAGTCCCAGGTCGATGTGAACCGCACATGCGCGAAGAGGTCCGCCAGCTTGGACAGCTAGACACAGCTACACCACCTGGACAAATCACAAAGGTCATTAAATGCTAATGTTAAACGTTACTGATTAAATTTCTGCTATTCCTAACTTCATATGTAGGTTAGGAAATAAGTTGAATTAGTGACAAAGGCATGGTTTGTTGTAAACTGGACATTAACTGTCGATGAGTAATTTCTTTGCCAGTTGTTAGCTGGGGTACTGCTGGCGGCTAACATTATGCAAACGTCTTTGCCCGGCACTAACAAACTAGCTACCACAAGTTGAAATTATAAAACAGGCTGTCGTTAGCGCTACAGCTTGCTAGCGCTAACCATACTGCAATTATGATTTAGTTTTAAAATGTTAAATGTGATAGACTGTCACACTCAGATCGTGACGTGAAACTCAGACCATGACATGGTTTGTACAAGTGATGTAGCCATGGCTAACTGTCCAGGACGGTGTGTGTTTTCGCACGTGCATGACTCACATTGATGCAGAATTCACATCAGGTTTGCAGGTGAGGACTTTGAGTAGGTGGGACAACTGTCAATTGTTTTTTACTTTGGTCAATCATAGATGTACAATCATCTGTAAATGAAATACTGAATTCACCAACACGCTGCCCGAACAACCTGTCAGTCACATTTTGATTTTTATTTTTTCATGCCAGGAAGGAATTATGTTGAGTCACAAGATGTTGTCCATTTATCAGAATTTTTCTGAGTTTTGATGATCAAATGATGTTAGTAGCCTTTTCAAGCTGGTTGTCTCTCTCGACTCCTGATGAGATGATAGCGTGGTCAACAAGCAGTCATCGCAGGGATAGATTACCAGGCTAACATTAAACGCTGTTGAAATTTTTCACTGTAAGACTGTTTATTTGCTGAACTACATTTTATTGTAGCTGGCCGTTTCAAACCCTTCAACTCTGTGTGGTGTTGTGAAGAATGATGAGCACTGAGCAGGGGGCTCGCTTAGCTGTTCATGGCACCGTTTAATATCTCAGTCACGCCTCACTGTAACTGGCTATGATGACAACATACAAAATAATACAGGACTACAAATACAATGATATGAACTATGTACGTGAACAAGAACAGAATCTGTAATGTTACTGGTCAGTCATACAGTTGGCTCGCAAGGCAGCTCACACAAGCAGCAAACTACAAAAGAGCATTATGTTAGCACAGAGGATAAGCAAGCAGCAAGCAGGCGTTTATTTGGATGAACAGATCACATCCTGTGACTCCGCACGGTTACTTCCTAACTTTAAAAAAATAATAAAACTTAATTAACTGGCATAAAACAGTGTTATAGCCAAAATTTCAAAACGTTTAGCAAGTACCCTTCCTGTTGAACCGCCTCTTAGTCCTATGTGAGGAAGATGACTGGTTGAATCAAAATGTAATCAGTTTTTGATTGACAGATGATTGTATGTCTATGATTGGCCAAAGTAAAAAATGACTGACAGTTGTCCCGTCCACTCAAAGTCTTCAGTCTGCAGAGACACACTTGCTGCAGATTTGTTTCATTTTTAAACTTGTAGTGGAAGCTGACTCAAGTGACATCACTTGAGGACATTTATCAGTCTTCACACAGCGCCCTCTGGAGACACTAAAGGCCTCATATTACTTTATTCACACATGCAGCAGAACTCACCAACACCTTAGAAGGAAATTTTGATCTGTAAAATCGGTGGTTTCCCTTTAAAGGTGCATTGTGACATTTTTGACCACTAGTTGTGCTATGGAGCAACATTTTTAAGAGTGTTGTTTTTTTTTATTGCACACATGAGCAGCACATGAAGAGATTTTTGCTGTACCGCTGAGCAATTGTTTGTGTTAACATGCAAAGAGCAGCAAAGCACTGACTAAAGAAGAAGAAAACTGTTAGAAAGTAAACGTGGATGTGAACAATGCACAATTTAAAAAAATCCTTCAAAAAAAGTGGCTCTACAAATGTTTTCTGTAGGAAATATGAATATGAAATATGAATGAAATGTCTGTCAGATGACATCACAGCTGTCCCGGGCAGGCAAACATGGGTAGCAGGTTACGGTTGTAGCTCAGATATTTCACGGCGCTGCTCCTCAGAGCCGCTCGACTCTCAGCATCTTCAAATCTGTCCTGAGGGAGGACGTCTGAGTCATCGGCGTCTACTGTTGCCAGCTGCCTCGACTCATCATCCTGCAGGGACACACGGGTGGAGGTTCAACAAAGACAACAGAAGCTGCACTGCGCTGCCATAGATACGTGTTCAATAAATCTAAAGAATGATTAGATCAAACTCAAGCTTGTTGATTTTTGTGGTAAAAAAATGAAAGCACAAACTGTAGATGAGAAGATCTGTTGGAGCTCCTGCTCAAAGTCGGAGAATCTGTCGTGATAAACGGCCAAACACCAGCTCTGTCTGAAATAACTGCAGGAAAAAACAAACACATCCATGGATCACACACTTTCTGCTTAGAAGCAACACACACAGTCAGAGAGCTGCTGAACATAGAGCAGCTGAAGAAACAGATTACACAAACGCAACTGCAAATGAGCCATCGTGCTGCTCCATAGCTGAAGATTTGAAGATTTTGCGCACAAGAGCAACAAAATACATAAATAAACTGCGTTATTAAAAACTTAACAAGTAATTCCATTCTTTCAGTTTGTGACTCTGCAATAAAGACACTCCCCTTTAACCTTTTACATTTATTTAAACAAGTGTTCGAAGTCCAACAACAGTCAAATTATTCAATATTTTACACAAAATCAGCAAAAATCCCCAAAACTAAAAACAGATTTATGTATCAGAATGTTTTTATTAATCATTTGAAGACTCCTGTCATCTGTCTCGTTTCTGTTTGGAGGGGTCAGACCCCTAGTTTAAGAACCACTAAACTAAGCTATGGCCCAGTTTCCACTGAGCAGTATGGTTCGGTTTTTCACGGTACTGGATGCATTTTCTTGCATTTTCATTGTCAAAAGGTTACCAAAAGATACCAAATAACTGTACTGTGCTGTACCTATTTTGGTCACCCTTTTGTTGGGGTACCAAGCGTCCCAAAGCGTCCCAAGAAGAAGACACTGCACACTGCAGTCCGTTGACAAGCAAGCAAAAAGCTGTTTTTGCGTGTTGCTGTAGAACTGTTAATTTATCACTTCAGGACGTTTTCTATATTTTTAGGCAGGAATGTTACCATATAGATTTAAAATATGTAGTCAGTTTATCCAAATAATGCTTGTTTGTATATCTGTCACAAAGTTTTCAGACTTGTGAGGAGCTGCAGCTGGTGGTGAGACCTGCCGGTCTGCTCGCGGCAGCAGCTCAGCTTGTTAAGCTGTCACTCCGGGGAGAAAGTTAACTGATGAACCCATGGTCTGTGCGAAGATTAAACACTGGCTTACATGTTTCTGTAGCATTTTAAACCATGAAACAAAAATGAAAGGATGCTTTGCTGCCTTGTCATGTTGATTCTTTGCCATAACTTTAATGTTACTGGTAGAAGAAAGATCATTTCATTCACTGAGCGGCTCAGCTGCATCTTTTAAGACGGAATGTTTTCTTACATGTTTTTTAATGCACGAGTTACGCCACAAATTAATAAGCCCACCTTAAACCTTTATTTGTCACATATAAGTATTGACATGTACGGTAGTGAAATGTCTGAACATCAATAATAATTCATTTGCGTTTGTCTTTCTTTCACGATGACATTTGCTTTAGTAACGACTGGATCTTCAAACACTTTATAAAATGTGCATGTCTACTGGTTTTTGTGTATGAAATATTTTTCACCTGGAGAAAAAAGCGACAGAGCGCCCTTACAATGTGCACCACAACATGGCAGCACAGCACCACCCACCAGGTAAGGGTACGGTCGGCAATGGAAACGCAAGAAAGATCTAGGAATATCGTTCTGAAGTGTACTGTGCCACACCAAACCGAACTACATCGCTCAGTCAAAACGAGGCTATTTAACTGCATTAAGTAGCTTTAAGTGTTTCCCGCCTGCAGCAGCTACAACAGTGACATGCTGCTGTAACATGGATGCAATCTATGAAGAATAAACACACAGTATGTCATTTAAAGACCATTTCTTTTTAACTTATAAATACTTGATTAAAGTTGAGGTAGGCAACATTTGAGAAATCAAGCTAGCTGTAGCACAAGACTCCTAAGGAAGGAACCCCGCTGCACCCTCCCCTCCCTGTTTTTGCTCCAGCTCACATTTTATCTTGTTTGTTGTCTCTCTTTCTTTTAAGTCCAGTTTGCACCAAAGATTCATGACAAGAGGAACTGGTTGCAGGAAAGTTGCTGTGGTGTAAACTGGTCCGTCTCAGCTTGACTCAAGTTGGCTGACGGTGTAGCTCTCAGACACCAGAGGCCAGTTTTAAAGCGTAAGACACCTCACTTGTTTCAACAGCCCATCAGCTTGTAGGGACGTCACCTGTTGCTAAGAAATGCGATGCAGAGCAGCCAATAGGAACGCGTGCTCTGTAATGACCTGTGATGGGCCAAATAGTGCCATCACTGTCTGAATACAGAGCCAAGGAGAGAAGCAAAAGTCTAGAGTTTTTCATCAACTTTTACTTCATCAGGATTTTGAAAGCAGAACTTCTACTTGTAACACAGTATTTTTACTGCTACTTTTACTCAAGTAAAAGATCTGACAACTTCTTCCACCACTGGTTAGCTGCATAGACAGACACCCCAACATGTGAGTGAGAAACTCTTTCTTGAACCTTTGGATGAGCTGAGCCTTTAAATAAATGTTTGAACTCTCAAAGGAACCAAACACACACACAGAAGCTGCACTGCTAACTGTGTTGACTGAATAACCTCCAGCCGCCACACGGTCAATCAATTATTTTAACGGCTCCCAATGCTCCGTCAGCCACCACAATGACTTTACGAGTCAGCTGAGCGGGCGGCGTGACGGGGACTCGGCCTCTGCAGCGGCGAGGCTCTGGCTTTGTCTCGTCCTCCACCGGCCACAAAGACAGATTGGGGAGCTGCATAAACAGATTAGGAGGCCGGGGACAATAGACGTCCATATCTGGGGGTCATTTGTGTTGAAACCTCAGAAGCAGGTCACCCGCTGTTTGACAAACACGCACACACACACACACTGCAAAGTCACACCAGCAAACACACAGGCAGCATGAGGACAAAAGACACTGAGGGCTTAAAGCTTTGTCGCCTGTTCAGATCACTTCTGTGTTGTTGTGACGTGTGAGGTCATCAGTCAGCAGATGAATGATGGGAAGTTTGACAACCTGCTGCTTCAGACTTAAAGTGGCTTCGCAAACAGAAAATAGCTTGACTTTATAGAAATTTTAGTAACAAAAATAGATTTTTTTTTAAACTAAACCAAACTGTTACATTTTAGTACCAAAATCTGAATAATGGCGACATGTTTTCTTGAACAATAACTGAAAATGCTTGATCAAATCACACACTTTAGGGGCAAACAGAGTTAACAGAAGACCTGTGTAAAACACAGTAACAGTGCTAAAATATCATTTTGGAAAAGCTGTTTGTGGTTTTGTTGAGAACAAACTAAAAACAGACGTCATATGATTCTTCACATTAATCATTTCTGCAGATCTATTCAAATATTAGTCATCTGCTGTTTGTTTATCATATCCTGAGTTACTGAAGCAAATAAAAGAATCAAGTAAAGAATTATACGAAAGTCAAAACTTTGTTTTTTCGCTGTTTGAAAGTTTTTCATTTGTCATACAGGACGACTTTTTTTTTTTCTGATGAGAAATTTAGATTGTTGACAAGTTTGTTTCAGTTAAATGTATGTCTTGCAGAATGTTTTAGAGTCCTGTGCAAAAGGTATAAAGGTAGTCATCACAATTAAAAAAAAAAAAAAAGAACATCAGTCAGTTTACAGAATTACCTTCAACTTTGACCTGCTGTAGAGACTGTAGTCATGTGAACACTTTTCTGACATTTTATGTGAGCTCACTTTCAGCGTTACCGCCACAGAAAATGGTTTAGATTCAGAGGTTTCTGTAAAATCTGCCTGATGTGTGTTCAGGTTTTGGTCCAGTCAAACTTCTTTGTAGTGTTGCGCCGCCATGCTGGGGCTATTTCACCAAGACAGACTTGAACTGACATACTTTAAATTAATAGTCAGACTTCAAGTAGATGTCTAAACTCATCTGTTGCACAAAGCTTTATTTACTTCCTCAATGAGCACATGAGCTGGATTAATGGCTAAACTGCTGCTGAAGGACCACATGTTGCCTTGTCGAGTTGAAGAGTGAGAAGTGCGA
>JAPZDX010000010.1:20929195-20954683 GCA_029783625.1 Naso annulatus | reverse complement strand
TAAAAAGGGTCCAGCTGAAGAATCAGACAACATATGACCACAAATCATTTTACTTCGGTACAAGACACGCCCCCTTATGTCTTTACCAAGCTCTAACCAAGTTGTCTTGGTGCCAAAACATTTCATTTTATAAAACTATTTAATATATGTATCACATATAATTACAGCATGAATGTGTTCTGTTAATAGGTTATAAACTTTTGACTGTTCTTATCTGTTGTTCACTTTAATTGGGTAGTCCTAACACATCTACAAATGCTTAATGACAAAAGCCTTCCAACAGTCTGTTGATAGTCAACTATAGATCACCATCATGCTCTTGATCATATGATGACATCATACTGTTGACTTTCAACTGACAATAGCTGATGGTCAACTTAGAAAATGTTGACTCAATGTACAGATAATTAGTTGAATATTGGTTAATGACCTCAACAGACACTTTTGTTGAATAGCAACACACTGCTGACATGCGACTGCATATCTGATAACCTGTTGAGTGTCAACAGGCGGACTATCAAAATAAATTGTGACCGCTTCACTTAATAACACTTGACTCTATCTGCATCTGCAGCCTCTTTCTTCTTTTCCTAATAAAACGGAACCGAACAGATGTTAAAGAGTTTATTGTAAATAACAGGAGTCCTTTCTCACGCTTTGCCAAACATGTGCTGAAGTCTGATGATATTTTGACATTGCAATTACTCAAACTGACTTCCTGACTCAAGTGCAAATCATTTAAGTTTACATAAGTCAGTTTTTTCAGGCTGCTGCTCATGTTAGCTGGAATCTTTGGTATCTTGGCAGATAGTTGAATCAGTGTCGTGAGCAGAAACACACTTCAGTTTTACAATTAAAGTTCTCCCGCTGTCTTTACACAAAAGCTCCCTCACACTTGAAAATATGCCACTTGAAAATAAGTGAAAACTAGATTAATTCAAGGTGTTTTTTGCTTGTGATAGGTAAAAAATTGCTCGTTGAGATCTCTTGAAATGAGATGTGACGTTAGGTAATTGTGCATGTACTTGTACTTGTTGCTGTACATGTTGTACTGTGAAGCACCAACAGGAAGCGGTGTCATTGTGTAAGCAGCAGTTTTATTCATCTCGGTTAGTTCCTCGCAGCAGAGGGTGGAGCTCAAAAGAAACTTTGTACTGTGGATTCTTCATGTCACAGCTGATCCTCTTTCTGCTCGATAAGGTCAGTAATGAAACCGAAGCATCTTTACATCCCAGCTGCTTCTAAATGAACTCGCTGCTCAACGTCTGATCTCCTGCTCAGCCACATCTCAAAGATTCCTCCACAGTGCCACAAAACGTTCTGTTTCAGCTGGAAATGCATCATGTGCTGGAAGCCAAATCTCCCAAAATTCCTTTCTTCCATCTCATTGGAATCCAGGGTGGGTCATCTGACACCACTTTGACTCTTTACAGTAATATAACTGAAGCCGCAGTGGATTTATCTCTGTTATACACACACACTAACCACGATGCAGTTCTTCTCACTCGCCACATCTCCTCATGATGTCATTATGTGGTGAGCCATGAGCGCTGCCTCTACAACAACTTTTCCTCGATGCCAGCCCCTCGGAGGCGGCGGCCTGTCAGAGCGGGTCCAGCTGTGAGGAGGGAAAACGCTGCTTTGCAAAGCCATGGGCCGGCCGCTGCTTGCTACTTGTGGTGAGTCAGCAACCGCTGAAATGCCGAGGCATGTTTGACTGACCACAGCGAGCCGACACTCGCGGAAACCCTGACACGTCCAAGAAGGACTCCAGGGAGGGAAGCACAGCGGCGATCCCATGTAAGCATCAGATTTCAGGCGTTTATCTGATGCTCGGCAGCTTTAGAGAAGTCAGCAGATCCTGCTGAAGCTTCGGTGTGTCCATCTTTAACACTTTGACAGGACACACTGATTTTTAAACAACAGCAGTAATACTTTCAAACTGGCTGTATTTAAATGGGATCAGATCCAGATAAAAGTGAAGAAACTCAGTGTGTCACTCAGAGTTTCGTTCTCGTCGGGCTGGAAAATCCTCTCAGATTCAGAGGAAACTCTGATATATCGTGTCTGTAAAACACAAGCTGATGTATCGCTCTCATGCGGCTCGCCCCCTCTGTCTCTGTCTCGTGGATAATAGCAGCTATTACTGGCATCGGACCTGCCAAAATAAAGGCGGTGCTGGAGTCACAACTCCATTAATTTTTCAAGCCTTGGAAATCTTTTAATCCTCACTTTGGATTTTGATTTGACATTAAATTCAAACTTTTACTTCTTGCAAATTATGACTGTTGGCTCTCACACAAGGTATTTAGATTAGCAGAGATGTGCTGTTTGAAAAAAGATGACAGCTACTCTAAATAACATGTTGTTTTATCCTTTTTTAAAGGATTAAACCGGCGTTCTTGGCATTTTTTCCGCAACCAAACGGTGCGTGTGTCTTCTTCCTCTGTGCCATTGAGCTCCATTAAAAACACATTGATGAGTCACACTGTTGCACTAACACGTTCCTTCATTATCATCAATACACACGCTGTAGTTTATCTGGACTTAATCACGCACACGCAGGCAACGTCCTCCTGCCACAAACACTCACTAGTGCACCAAATATGGATTAATACGCCGCTGAAAATAGTTCCCAACCTATTTCTACCTTTTTGTTTGCTTTAAAAAAACAAGGAAAAAAGATGGAAAGTGTGACCTTGAGTCAGCAGGTCAGTGGAACCTGAAGCTCCGGCCTTCGTCCCTCTGCAAGAGTCAAGTCATTCTCGTCTTGACTCTGTACAAGCAAAAAGGAGGATGGACTGACACTGAAACTACACAGTGTAACTCTTTTGTTAAGACGTGGCCTGCAGGTCAAAGAGGCAGGCTGGTGACCTGAAGCTCTGAGTGTCAGCATCACTCACCTGCTGCAACACATTTTATATGAGCTACTTGATCCAAATACTGAAGGTCTTGTTTAATCATTAGTTAACACTAAAACAAAGGTGCTGATATCTGAAAATTTGCACTCAAATCTTTGCAAGAAATTTCAGATTTGTTTACACAAAAACGCTGTGAATTTATGTGACTTGACAATCTTGTAATCTTGGAATTAAATTGGACTGTTTCTTTAAGAACAAACTGCGTATTCAGTGTGCAAAAGCCTCTGAAATACGGTGGTTTCATCTGTTTAGACAGAAAATTGCGTGACAGTGTGACTCTTTCAAGTTCTGGGTTGCTTATGATTCACCTGACAGAAAAAATTAAAGATAAATGACTGAGGTGATAAAACCTACATGAGATATACAACAGATGGGCAACATGATGAGTTAAATAACTCACACAGGGCTCAACGTTAATGCTTGCCTTCTCGCCTGGGGCAAGTAAAATGTGCCACGTACTTGCCCGTTCTGGCAAGTGGAAAACAAATGTGAAAATAAAATTAATACAAAATAAAATGCCTCTATATATCACCGTAGCAGAGCCTTCTTCAGCCCGGCTGGCGATAGTCTCAAAAGAAAATAAAGCGGATGCACTTCCTCAACACATGGTTATTATTACATGCGTTCATAATTTTATCGGTGGGGTCCGCGGAGCAAAGGAGGGAGGACAGTGCATCATCGCATGAAGCAGAAGCAGCGTTTCTGCAAGTTACGTTTTGCTGTGACCACCACAGCCAAAAAAATCAAAACCAAATAAACTGTGTCGTGATCAAACAGCTGTTTCATTTCCTCAATACATACACGCTTATTATTTGTAAATGTACTCACAAGGCCCGTGCTGCTCTCTTTGGAGCCTGGATGGGAGGTGAAGATGACGCATGACCAGATCATCAAAGTCTATGAACACGCAGCGTCACGAAGATTCAGAGAATACATGAGACGTCGACTTTATAACCCGATCGCTGCGTATTCAACCTGCGCTGGACTCCTCATGTCAGTCAGCTGTCCCTGTCTGTTAGAATCCAGTGTGTGATGGGAAAACGTCCCCCTTCCATACAGTCACAGAAAGTAAAGTGTGCAGCGTCCTTCTCACAACCCAGCACACCGCGGAGTCTCTCCTGCTGCAGCTGCTGACAGCCTGTCACAGCATGGCCGCTCCCACACATTCTTGGGCCCTGGGCGAGATTAGGATTTGGTGCCCCCAACCTGCTTCTCTCATCAGTTGACCATCATCACATGTTGTCAGCTGGATTTTGTTTTAACAAACAGCTGATATAAAAACAGATTTATGGTTTTCTTCTTTAATAATTTCTTTCTTTTCTGTTTGTTGTTTGTTTCAGGTAAAAAAGTTTTGCTATTGGGCAAGTAAAAAACAGTAGCCACTGGACTGAAAAAGCCTAATGTCAAACCCTGCGTAAAAAAAACCCCAAACATTCTAAATATATGTCTTTTCATCTTTGTACTGCATCTCTTTTAAATCTATTTTCAACTGTTTCTCTCTGATGGGTCTTAAATTAAAAAGTAAAACTATCTAAATCTCTTCATCCAAGACAAATTACTTTACTACTTTGAAGCCTTGCTCTGAATCTGCCTCTTCATCAGTCGCCTTCAGGATGTTTCCATTTGTCAGAGCATCTTTTTATTTCATCTGATGTTTTTTGCTCTCTGAGTCTCTGTTTAAAACTGAGCTACTGGCAGGACTGTTGATGTATTAGTCTGCAGTCGGCTCAGCCCATTGTGAACACAGAGCTCACAGAGAAGCTCTTCACTCTAATCCTTGTTCAGTCCCATCGGAGCTTAGAGGCCTTCAGGTATCTATGACAGACCTGCGTCTGCCTGATGTCTGCTGTTAAACTCATCTGTGGGAGGATTCAGAGTCGAGTGTCGAGTTAACTGGTTGGTAAAAAGCAGCAAGAGGATTAGAAAAGTCAGACATGGCGATGTGGCGGACGTCCACATCTTTCATGGACTACAGGTCGTGATGTGATTCTGGCACAATAACAGACTCAAACATCAGCTCACAGGGAGGACGCAGTCAGGTTTTAGCAGACTTTCTAAATCACGTTTGTTTCTGTAGCTCGCTGACAGCAGGTTCAAAACGTCCAAGTCAGCCGTGAGGTTTTGCCAGTCCCACTGACTGACAGGCTCTAAATTTTTATGCTTACACAACGAGTCTTTGGTCCAGTTATTTTTATTATTGCTGCAGGGTTCAGCGACACAAACCCAGAGGGAAAGCGTCAAAGGTTCAACCTTCAACCTGCAGCAGCGGCCTTGACTCTGAGCTTCTGGTAGCTTCCAGGTTTATGAACACTGTGACCTCTGACCTCTCTGTAGAGGGAGGGAGGATGCAGAAAAGGAAGAATTTCACCCTCAGGGATCAATTCTGTATCACTTTCTCTTTCTCTTTGGAGGGCCAAAGACATTTATCACACCTCAAACAAACACGTCACTAAAGCTGTTTGTGACTATTTGTCTGCCCACCTAGTCTGTCCAACAGAGCAGGTGGTATCTTGAGGCTTCCTTGCCATTGACAAAGACAGCCAGTATTTCACTATAGGTGTCTGGTCAAAACAAAGTTTCTTAAGGGTTTGAAATAACCTTATTAAGTAGATGTCTGATTTGGAGCTATCTCCAGAATTGATTTTGAGGTATATCTTTATATATTTTAGTCCCTTAACATAGTGAAAGATTTAGGCACTGGCCCTTCATACATGTATTTTAATGTTGTAATGTAATACCTTTTTCAGCTCATATTTTCCAGTTAAAGGGTTTCTTATCTATAAGGAGTTTTGGATTGAGCCACAACCATGCTGAAGGGAAAAAGTAAGGATCTGACACTTTTTTCCAAATCCACTGCAAATGCAAAACAGTGGGATGGTTTCAGCCCTTGGGGTGTCAAAAAGAGAGCTCTGAACTGAAGACCAGGGTAGTGTCCTCTCTGGCAAAAGTGACCAGTGGGCCAAATGTCTAAGGCTAAAGGCATAACGGTATAATAACAGACTGGGAAGCCTAAGCCCCCTCTCTCAACTGGCCTCCGCAGCTTCTTTAAGTTAAGTCAGGGACAGTGGTTTCTTACACAGCTCATCACATGGTTTGAAATATCCACGTGAGTAACTAATGGGAGGGCTTGGAGCAAGTATTGGAATTTAGGGACACTCATCATTTTTATAACATTTACCTTTCCCCGCAGAGAGAGGAAAAGGAGGGGCCATCTGTCAATACCTGCCTTGAGCCTGTTAAGTCACTAAAGCTTTTTGTAATTTAAAGCTGACTAGGTGAATTTCAATCCTATTTGGATTTGACAAATAGTCATTTTCATGTTTTATGTTAAAGAAAGATTTACTCAAATGTCCCTCTTTACAATCTACAACTGACTTTAAATTTCCGACTGGGGAGAAGAGAAAAATGTTGAAAGAAAAAGAAATTCTGCATCCAAAATAAATGAAGTCCTGCAGAGCTCAAAGGAGTCGTGTCTTCAGCGGGCATCCGTCACAGAACGGCAGGTGGTCTAAATTACTGACAGTCTCTGCGATTAGAAAAATATTTCAATGAAAGAGGGACTCGCATGCTCACACTAACATCTCGCCCTGCAGCCGACGCTGCACGCACTGAGGCATGCTGGGAGGTAAAACCTCAGAGCAGAGCAGAAAGAATGCCCCTGTGGTCGACCACCAGAGGCAACGCAGGCAAGACGGAGCGCCTGCCGTCCAAAACTCATCCTGTGCTGAGAGGAGAAGGAGAGAAATGCAGGGGAAGATGGATGGAGGAGAAGCCCCGCCCTCCTGCTGGCGCTCCTCAGCAGCTCTGATGTAATTGTTTAATAGCAGTGACCCAATATTTTCCAGGCGAGCGTCCCGGCAGCGACTGCAGAGCATTTTTATGGTCTCTCAGAAGAGCTAATGGATCCTTGTGAAACTCTGATGTTTCTGCAGGGTCGTGCACGCTCACTCCCCCAGCAGAGCTTCTTGTGAATGAGTGTTTCTATCAGCACCACAGCTCTGACCTTCACTACAGTTACACACAGACTGAAAACTGCGCTGCAGAGTCTGTCAGCCATCAGGCCAAAGAGAGACAGAAAAGTCGGCTTGTTTTATAACTTGTGCGAGAGCCACAGTTTGTATTTTTTTTTTGTTAGACTTGACCGATATACAAAATTTACTGTCACGATACGGTCCTACCCAAATTTCACGAGAGACAATATCATCATCCTTGAGAGGTTGGGTCAGTAAATTTGTGGCGTTGGCCTGTTTCGTCATCACCTGCTTGCAGCATAGACAACATATGGTCTCATTCAAATCCTCCGACACGCCATTTTCTCCTCAGTCAAACCTGAAATACTGCCAAACTGTCGACCTGGTGTTCTTCTCTGAAACCAAGTCCTTCATGTCGGTATAGTCCTTCAAGTGCTGCCTGCTGCCTACATCGGGCCAATTAACCTGTGGTAACCTCTACACCTCACACCACACTCCTCTGACACGACAGCAACTCTGTCTGCATTTGCTTTTCAAAATAAAAGCCCACAGATGCCGTAACAGCTATTCAATATTTGGTATTGTAAAAATGTCACAAATAATGACAAGTATTGTGATATTCAACGCTATCTAATATTGACCAAAGCCTGCTCACGGTGTCTCAACACTTTGCTGCCATTTTTTCCAGGACGCTCTCAAAAAAGTTTTATCTCTAGTGAGCTTCCTGCTTCAGTAAGGTACAGAATCCGATGTAATGGCATATTTGCTCTTACAAATGAATGCAAACGTGTCTTTGTGATTTGGTAACATTTTCACAGACTTTCCTCATAAACCGTCTCTGCTGAGGAAAGGTCATCGGACTTTGTTTAGAAGCTTTTAGCAACATCACACTGCACATATTTACATGGCAGCAAGAGAATTTGAATGCCTGCAGATCACAACTATTGTTCTCAAATATCCTTCATAAATTTCCAAAGTTTGGTTTATAGTTTTATTTGAGAAAAGGTATCTCAGTGTAAACTGTAACTTGCATGTTATTATGAAAAAGAAGTGACTCACAAACACATTTCTGAAGAGTCTCTTCATTGTTAAGAATCAGACAATAAATCCTCAGCATTATGGTCCAAAGTACATCCTGTGATTTGATATTTAAACCCAAACAATTCCAGCACGAGTCGAACCCTCTTCTGATTATTTTCTAATATGCAGAAGATGCAGAACGCTGCATTCATCGGTCCATCAGAGACTCAACTGTGTGTTATGGGCAAAAATAAAAACACAGCCTCACTTTGCATCCTGTGTTTTACAGCCCGCGGAGGACCATCTGTTTGTCCGAGCTCTAAAAACCTTTCAGGAACACGTCTGTAGTTGCATGTGAGCCACTCCGACTGTAACATACAGCACATTTGGAATCTCAGGCATCCGCAGTATCTGAATGACCTCAGGACGTTGAGCAAGAACAAAGAGTCCGATTTGGTTGATGTGTCATGGCCCGGTCATGACGGCTGCTAAAACACACAACGTTTCATAATTCAACCATCCGAGACAGTTTGAACTCTCTGCTTCGTTCTGTTCAACTTTAATACAACTGAAACCAAAAATACCCAAAAGGACTTTCACCACTGCGGCCACAATTGTTTTTATCTCTCTTGTCGTGAGTTCAGTTTTCGCACCATGAATGACATTTGTTTGTTTACTGCAGTTTAAACTCATTAAACCAGCTCAGACAAACGGCTCTTTACCTTGTGGAAGCTTCCGTGTAACATCCTCTTCACCTGGTCGTTGTCGAACGTGACTCTCTGGATTTCACCGCGCTCATCTTTGTTGTAGAAGGACAAAGTCTGGCTGGAGGCTGAGCAGAGCGAAAACAGTGTTACACACGGATCTCCTTCAGATACCGAGGTCCAAGATATTTGTGAAAACATTTTGCTTTTATCTGAGACTCAAGTAAAATCATGAGAAAGTCTAAAACAAAGGAGCAAACTGCAGCTCCTCAGTTTCTGCACAGAAATCTTCCAGAGGTTTGCCAACATCAAAACATCAAACCGACTCTCAGACATGCAGGAAATTGAATCAAAGGCAACGAACAGCCAAAATCTCTGCTGCCTTTCAAACAATATTCTGTTGCAGAGGACTGGAGGGTTTTCAAAGTATCAGTGAAGTAAATAAAGCAGAATATTTAGATTAGATAATACCAGTGTTCCCACATGTCATTGTCCTTTGTCAACATCATCCACATAGGTTACATAAACCCCGCCCACTTTTCCCCCAAATTAACTTTCTCTATGAGATGCGGCGTGTGTTCACATTTTGTCAATATTCAATAAACGTCACAGAAAGTTGCTGAAACTATGTGACAACATTAGTTTAAAGAACATCTGTGTCAAAATCCTTCCTCACGCTAATATTCCAGCTAGGAAGGCAGCACCTGGAAGGAACTATTTTTCCAGGCGTATTAACTCTGGTCTCCTTCTCTCTCTCTCTCTTGCTCAGCGATTTTTGCCAAATAAACACAGACGTTCTCTTCAGAAAGGTGAATTAACTATACCTAGCAGCTTTCACGTGTCCTATAGTGTTTCTACACCCCAACAGGGTATAGAAACACTGTAGGGAAATGCACTGCTTTGCTTCTTGCACAGACTTTAAAGAGGAAATTGGTGCCACCTTGAAATCTGTACGTTAAAAAGAAGCTGCAGCCAAGAGATTGTCAGCTTAGCTTAGCACTGAGCCTGAAAACGGGAGGAAGCAGCTTTTTCTAGTTCATTGCCAGGAAAGGAACACACATACTTCCTGAAATGTCAAACTATTCTCTCAATAACGCAGTTTGTTTCTCCCTGAGGACGTTGTTGCCCAAGAACCAGAACAACCGATCATCACAGGAGGATTTTTACTTCTTATTTCTGAGTCCAGCAGAAAGTTCCGCTGACAGACTGAAACTGAGGCTTTACGAGAGCCAGCTGAGCTCGATGACACGAGTTCCTGTGGTGAAAGAAGTCGACTCGGTTATCAACCGAGACCGAAGCAGCCGGAGGGCACAGCCGGCTCATTACACCCGACTCCGTGTTCACGGACAGATACGACACAATGAGGCACAGCTGCTCCACATCCGCTCACACGTTACCATGTGGTGCTTTCACAGAACACACACACACACACACACATGCACACATGAGAGGATGATATTTACGGTCAATGGTGACGCCGGTCTCTGGCTTGTGATTTTTGTCTGACACCTGCCAGATGTCGAAGGCCTCGGTGGGTGAGTCGGGCAGGAGGCGGAACATCAGGATGATGGTGTAGGCGTGGGGAAGCCCGTCAGGGTGGACATCCCTGTTCATGAGACGAAGAGAGACGACATGTTAGATTTACTACATGCTTGAAGTGTCTGCAGCTGCGTGTGAACGCGTTAGCTCTGAAGTAGTTCGAGGCTCTCAGAGGGTCCGAGTTTTCCTGAAAAAGGGTGAAATTTGATCCTTCACGTCTGAATTCATTTACAAACTTGACTTATTTTACTTCAGCCGCCTTTCATGTGATGCATGTGATCAGTGTGTACTCTCTTGCCCACTGGATAATTCATCAGTAATGTTGCACTCTAAAAGGAATGATACTCTAAAATGACCAAAGCGAAGACTTTCTTTAGTCTTTTCATTGTCGTGTAGCTGCTCAACATGACAAAAGGATTTTAATCATTTTTCCAACTGGACTTATTATTATTAGATCACAGCAGGATGTTTCTCATTTGTCGCTCTGATGTCACTACTCATATTGGAAAGTCAAACGCTGTAAACAGTCAGAACTAAAGCTGTTTTCCAAAGCTTCGGTGCTGTGTGTGATCCTCTGGATATGGGACGCCTGTGCTGGGTGGCGGCCAGCTCAACAGTCTAGTTTGCGGTTGGTTTTGCACTCAGTGGCCCGACGGAGGCTTGTTGTGTTTAACAGCTTCAGAGCGACTGAAGCTCAGGCTGCACTCTGTCATGACCTACAGCTCAGTCGGGCCAGCCTGACCTCACAGAGCATCGTAAATCCACTGACCCAGTTAGTGAAGAGAATGAGCCCAGACAGTTTGGACACAGCCGGACGCACCGTGTCAGTGACATGAACAACTCTGGAGGTGATTAAAATCTGCAGCGTCACCGAGAAGTTCATGAGAACAACTTGAGGTTTGAGTCACTTAAGCTCGGTTCAGATCAATGATTCGCCTCAAGACGTGCTGAGATTTCGCAACAGCACTCTAAAAACTGAAACTAGATGAGACAGTGTATTGTTTCCAGAGCGACGACTCTCTGCACTTCTACTCTAACTGCCAGCCTTTTAGGGTTTTTTTGTAGAAGACAAAGTTGATTTGAGACGTCCTTTTACATGAACTAAGATGCTGATAGTGAAATACTTGCTGCAGTTGCAGTTTTAGTGCTAAAGAAACAGTGAGCATAAAAATACAAGAGGGCCGAGAATTTGGAGTCGGCCTTGGATGCTCCAACGGAGAACCCAATGATGCAACTAACCAGTTCACACTAGGGATGTAAACAATATGTTGACTCAACGACCAACTTTTGACTCCTGCTCAAACTGACTCTAAAAACAGAACTTCAGAAATTAGGATACAAGAAACTGTCCCGCTGTCCTGGCCAAAAAATACCTGTGCATCCCTGTCACATCCCTGCCAGCAGAGAGGAGGGCTTGTCTGTGAATAGACTTCGCACTCGCCTTCTCCCTTCCTGGTGATGCCTCTGACACACTCTGACACCGCTGCTCTCTGCCTCATGGATTACAATGTGAGCACAGTGTTTAAAATGGCTCCAATAAAGTGTTTTTTTGGTGTAAATGAAAGAAAGTTAACTTTGTTTAGCTGTTTCCACGTCAACAAAAGCAAAAAACCTCTGTGGGTATTTTTAACAGCACTTCCTTAGCATGAGCACCGCAGTGAAGTTAGTTTTAAGTTGGATGTTCAATAGTAATCTAATCTAACTTTTTATCAGTGTCCTGTCTGTGTCTATTTCATGGGGTTGTGAAAAGGGGGATGTGAGTCGAGTGGGTGCAGTCTGCACTTTGTTTCAGCACCGCAACTGCCGCTGAAAAACATCACAAACAACAACAACAAAAACCCAGTAAATCAATTGATTTGTTGATTCAGGCCTCTGACAAGTCAAATCTCAAAATGATGAGTTCACACTGCGGCAATTTTCTCTGCCACATTCTAAAACTGTCCCGTTGTGTCACAAATCATTGATGTGAACTGGACTTTAGAGTAACAACACAACAAACCAGCAGTTTTTGGACACCACAAAATGAATTTTATGTTGCTATGAGGTGATTTTAGCCTCCAGAGCAGCTCAAAGTAACATATTTGATATCCTAAAGTCAGCAGCTGTGTGAATCCAAACTAGGTTGGTGCTGAAAACACAGTTTAATCAGTCCGTTCAAGATAATTGTTGATTAAAAAAAGGTAAATGAATAAAAAAATCACCATGAATTGGTCGACTGAACTAGACGAAACATGACAATATGAAAGCTCTGTGATGTGACTCACGTTGACGGCTGCGCCAGGAAGGCGTTTTTGTGGAGTCTGTACGCTGTGTAGCTGTTGAAGGAGCCCGGCTCCATGGAGACGCCTTTGATGTAACCGTACGACTTCTCTGTGAGGTTGAACGCCTCGAGCATCCTGAAGCCTGAAACACAACGGATCAGGAGTTTGGGATTTTTTTTGCTGACGAATTCTGAATAAATTAAAGCACAGCAGTGATTTCAGCATCTGTACTCACCAGGTGAGGTGAATCCATTCAGGAAAATCAAAGGACACGCTGTTAACAAAAAAAAGAAAGAAAAAAAAGAAAAAAAGACAGTTCACAACAGCATCGAAAAGTGTGATCCGACCTTAAAGAATTTTTGGCTATTTAAACGCAATAGTTACTACAAACTTACTTGACGATGCTGTTTCACAAATGAAGGTTATCAGGTTTTCTTTGATGGTGTCGAAAGCATCAAAGTCGTCCACAACAAAGATGTGTCTGTCGCTGGGCTTGCTGCCGATCTCCTGCAGCTCCACGAAGTCCACATCAGCAACGCCGATGGCAAAAACACTGTAACCTGAAGACACGACACAGACACAGTCAGAGTACAAACTAACAGGTTTGCAGGTTAAGAGGCAACAACTGGTATGATTTAGCTCTATGATGACGTGTGGGGCATGTTTGATACCTGCGTGCTGCAGCTTGGCAGCGCTCTTCTTCACCTCGTCCTGGGAGCGTCCGTCAGTGATCGCCACGACCACCTTGGGGACGTTTCTCCTCATTCCGTTTTCCAGAGAAAAGGCCTTGTCATACGTATGTTTCAGTGCCACTCCTGTTCAACAGAGAAAATCTGTCATTAAAAACAGCCGCTTCACTCGTTCTCGCTCTCCATCTCTGTCTCGAATGCCGTGTGATCGAACCTGTCTTGGTGTTTCCTCCTCGGTAGCGGATGAGATTAGTTGCAGACATTATGATTCCTTTGTCTTGGTAAGCGTTCAGCTTGAACTCCGTCTTTGCATCATCGCTGTACTGCACAAATGACACCTGTTGGGAAAAACATGTCACAGACATGTTAAGAAAAGAAAACTCAGGAAAGGCAACAAAGGAGGCATTTATACAAAAATCATGTTTTTATGCAGAAAAATTGACTTGAATTCATTTAGACAGCACTTAAATTTTTGTATATTAAAAAATATGCTAGAAAATAACATGAAGATAATCTAAAATATTCTGATGATAAAGAATTTAAAAGGGAAAATATCACGAAACACAATCCATGACTTCCATCCTCTCCCGCATGTATCAAGGAAGCTTTATTTCATTCTCTGTAAGCATATTGTTTCTTTTCACTGTCTTGTGGATAATGTCCGAATCTACCTTCCCTTAAATTAAAATATAAGGACTCTCTGCAGCCTCTGCTAGCTGGTCTTAATGACTTAAAGACTTGAATGGCCCCAAATTTCCTGAATCTAAATGACAATTAGACTGAGGTTATTGTATTTGGGCATCCACAATGTGTAAATGACTCCAAGAACTGTTCTTTCATTAAAAGCCTTGGTGTCACTTTTGATAAGGGCTTTTAAATTTGATAGAAAAATTAGCTCTGTAGTCAAAGGCGCCTTCTTTCAGCTTCAGTTCCTGGCCAAAGTAAAGCTTATCTCACCCAAAGACTTGGAAAGAGTTATCCATGCTTTCATTTTGTCTAGGCTTGATTTCTGCAGCTCTCTGTTTGTGAGCTTAGACAAACGTTCTGTTCAGCGTCTGCAGCGTCTGCAGCTGCTGCTCGCCTTTTGACCAGTACGAAAAAACGTGACCACATCACACCGGGTCTGGCCTCTGCACTGACCTCCTGTTTGCTTCAGGATTGATCTTAAGATTTTAATGTTTGCTTTTAAGATATTGAAGGGTCTGGCCCCTCAGTACTTAGTTGAACTCATCCATGTTCGTCCATCAGCCGGATCACTGAGGTCAACAAACGAGTCCCTACATCTAGACTTGAAGCTAAAGGCGACCGAGCCTTCGCGGTGGCTGTCACTCGATTGTGGAACGGCTCACCTGCTGAGGACCCATCTCTTCCTGTTGGCTTTTGACTCATGTTGAACTGTACATTCCTGGTTTTTGGACTGTCTGTATTGAATATTGTGCTGATTGTGCACTTAATTTTGTATTTCTTTATTTTTATTGCTATACTTTCATATTTTAGTCTATGTGTGCACTAAAACTGTATTTCTTCTTTTTCTATTGTATTTTTTAGTACTTTAGTGCTTATCTAGATTGTACAGCACATTGGTCAACCTCAGTTAATTTGACCTTTAACCTTTATGACTGTATCTGTTTTCCCATCGTTTTTTTCCTGTGCAAATAAAAACAAAATCACTGCAGCTTGATGTCAGAGCGCGCCACAGTGTTTCCTACAAACCTGCATTCCTGATGGTCCGATGATGTCGAAGGCAGAGATCATGCCGGAGACAAAGTGCACGACTTTGGTGAAGCTCTCCTCGCCGATACTCCAGGAGCCATCGATGAGGAACACCACATCTGCTTTGGCACCTTTGCAGACTGAGGCAAAGAAAACAAGTCAACATGGAGCTTTAGAGTCCACCGGCCAGACCGCGGAGCATCATCACAAGCACCGGCAGAGAAAATGGCTTCATCACACGGCATATTTATTGTTTGCGAGCTGCAGTGCATAAAAACGTCGGCTGAAAGTGTGCAGCAACACAAAACACTGAGAAAAATGACAAGATGGGGCTATGTAGAGTAATGACGGGTATAAAAAAATACTGGCAAAATAAAACAAGCAACATTTGGTCACCAGAAGGGTCGATAACGAGCTCTCATTAACTGGTTCCCCTCAGACGAAAACACACTGTGTAAAGCTCTAAATGATCTTTTTTTATGTGATGCAGCACTTTGGAATCTTCACTATCCTTCCCGCCTGGTCAAAGATCAATAAACATGTTTTACAGCAAACTGAATGACTGGTCTGTCTTCCTTTTTCAGCACCTGAGTTGTTTTTTCTTAATGGATGTGTTCCCCTTCATGCACCCCACAGGGCCAGCAGCACATGTGGTGGCTATTAATCCAGCGCTGGCATGAGTCAGCGGCGCCAACTCAGCCAAAACACTGCATCAAGGAGTTTCCAATCAGAGCTGGGCGTGAATGAAAAGACTCAGTCCATTCAGTCCCGGGATGATCCCGCTTTTTCTCACAGAGATCTCTGGGCTTTTGATGAAGCAGCTACGTTGGACCTGGTGGTGCCAGATGTGGTGCTGCATTACGGACTCCTGAGAGGACGTTTTGCAATTTTTAATTCACCTCTACATTCACTTTAGCTTTCCATGAACTTCATAAGACAGCAAAAGCTCTTCTGATCTATCCGCTCTTAAAGTCTGCCGCAACACCCTTTCAAAATACTACATCCGGGTCCAAGCCATCTTTTCGAAAATTCCACAGTGCTGCGTCCTGTGCTGTTTGAACAGATCTGAGCTGCTGTCCTACTGATGAGAGAGACAAGAGGACATGGCTGCAGCTGTTTAAACAACACAATTAAATAATAAATAGTATTTTGAAAGGGTGTTGTGTCAGACTTAAGACCAGATAGATTTACTTTAAACTTAAATTGTTACAACACCAAAACCAGACTCCCTGACAAACGAGACAGTCAGTGCATTTCCATGCACACTGGTTTTTTCACTGGTATTCAGATTTTGTCGTGGTAAAGGTAAAGCAGCTTTATTGTCATTACACAATGAACTGCATAATGGGGGGGGCTAAGGATTATGCAGCATTTCAATAACAGAAAGTTACTGATGAGGAAACATTCTCATAGCTTGCTAATGTGCAAACTCACAGTTAACAAGCAAATAAACCAGTAAACTGTCAATCAGCTAACTAATTAGCTCTGTCGCTAACAGGACAGTTAAGTTTGAACGTATGTGGCTCATTGCTTCCTGGCTCATGATCGTCTGCAGATTGTCCATTTTGTGAATTATGAAATCATTTCAGCTGGACTTCGACAGGGAAGGATGACTGTTCATGTGTGTGTGACACTTACCTGCCCATGCTGGGGGGATGGTGGGTGGAGGCGATGGGGTCGGGGGGAGCGTTGGAACTGGAGTTGGCTTCACCACTATTGAAAACAACAGCATGTCATCAACATATTTGTAATAAATACAGAACGACAGTAAACACGTCGTATGGTGAGCTCATTGCTCTGGATGCGTCCTGTGAGATGATGTCACTGCGATCGTGCTTTATGTCTCTGACACGTTCAGCAGGTCACATGTTGAGAGGATGCAGCTTGTTACTGCAGTCATGTTTTTGTTTTATGCCAGAGATTTTTATCTCTGGATTTTATCTCTAAAGGCGGCTGGTTTATGTTTCAACAAAACACACAGAACATAAACACTAAAGTCGGACAGCATCACAAAGTATTTTTTCATATCTCAAACATTTCCAGTTTGATTTTCACGAGACAATTTGATACAAAAACAACCAAACTTTGCAAAAATCTTTATGTTTATCACATGTGACAGCTGCATTATTTGTCCTGTGAATCAGGAAGCAGCTCGACATTTAAAGAACAAAACAATAATGAAATAAAAAGAATTTACATCTTGTGTTTGCTTTAAATATTGGAGCAGACATTTTTCATTTATTTCAGATGCTGCATTTGAAAGCACATCCTTTACACTTAGAGTAGATTCAATGGATAATGTCTATAAAGTAATCGTAAACAATGACCTCAGTCGGTTGAACATTGTCTCAGATCATCATGACTCATCCCACAGTTCAGCCAATTGAGTTTATGCATTAATAATAATAACAAAAAAAACTTCACTGAACTTTCTGTTCAAATTTTCCCGAAGCTGACTGTTGAAGATAAAACCTCCAGTCTGAAGAGTTACAATTCAGCTTCAGGAGACACAAACAACACTAACGTCATTTCTAAAAGCATCACTCACGTGTTCTCTCCTTGGCACTGACTCCAGGACCCTCCAGGTTGGGCGTCTGAACGAACACGGTGGCGGTGTACAGAGCGTCGGGGGAAAGTCCTTCGAAGCAGTACTGAGGCAGGCCGGCGGGGATGGTGATCTCATGCTGTCCTTTACTGGAGGCTGCAGAGGACGCAAACATGGAGACTTCCAATTCACCTCAATCAGCATAAAAACACGTCACACAAACAGATCAACTGGATTTTTCTCCATTTTAAATCTTTTACGTAATGATCAACAAAGGAAAATCTTTCACATAAACATCATTTTCAGAACATTTCCACACGCCTGAGCTTGCCCAGACACTTTAGTTCGGTCAAAGAGTTCCTGCGGGTAGAAGCGTCATTCTGTTGAACTTAAGTGATATGACTTAATTTAGGAAATAAACAGAGAGTTTGCCCTCTGTGCAGTCACTTCAGCCACAGTATATTCTGATTCCACTGTTGCTTTGGTACACAATTAAAAGAATAAACCAACTGCAGCTCACTCGTAAACAAGACACATTTTTGTTCAATTAAACATTTCCTGGGACTCATCAGTCGGATTGATGACACTCAGATGGAAACATTGACTCATGTTCTGTCACTGGAGCCACTAAGTGTGTGTGTGTGTGTGTGTGTGTTTGTGTTCATTTTTCTATGTTTGTGGGGTCAAAAACCCAAATTTTCGCTCACGGTGTGGGGTCTGACAGTTTTTGTAGGGACAAAATCTTGGACCTCACAACATTAACATTAAATTTTAGGATGATTTATGGGTAAGGTATGAATGAGGTCAGTTAAGGTCAGGGTTAGGGTTTAGGTTAGGATGCACAAATGAATGGAAGTCAATGTAAAGACCCCACAAAGATAGCTGTACAAACGTGTGTGTGTGTGTGTGTGTGTGTGTGTGTGAGGCGGAGGAGCTACGACTTCATCCTGGATGTCTGCAACTCATAGTTCCAACCTTGTAAACCACATCCAGTGGCTTTTAACAGTGTTTTTAGCCCTGAATCCTCACTGCACATTAATAGAATTGGTAAAAAGAGATATATTTATATTATGTGTCTGTAGGGTTTATGTTAGCATTAAAAACAACGAGTCAAAGATTGCTTCCCCAGGTTTTTACATTTCTGGCTTTTAAATATAACAACTGGGTCCGCTGACTCAATGTTGGCAGCTTCAGTCTGTAGTTCAGCCTCATCAATGATAAAGATTTTTTAGTTTACAGTACATTCTGCTCTTTCTATCTTTTTTTTTTTTGAAAATTTTCATCTTCAGTTGCTTAAAAATCTCTGAAAACCTGGTCTCAAATCTTTAGTATGTCTAACATTTATGTCCCCTTTAATCTCATTTTAACACCTGCGCACAGGAGCTGGATGTTTATGACATGATAACATGTCATAGTTTGGAGCCAATCATAGAGCACAAACCCTGGATTCTTCTTCAGTAAAGAAGAAGACAGTAAATCTTTTAGTAATAATAATAATAATACTGGTAATAATTTGTATTTATATATCACCTTCTAAGGGACCCAAGGTCGCTTTGTAGAGTAAAAACAAATATAACAATAGGCTACAACACCAACAACACACAGACACAAGCAAACAAAAAGACGGAGAAGGAGAGAAATGAGCGAAGAAATGTAATTTAAAGGTCAAAGGCCGAGTTGATCAGATGAGTTTTCAGGGCTATTTTAAAATTGTCCAGAGGGGGGCACTGCAGATCTCAGCAGGGAGAGAGAAAGTTCCAGAAGATGGGGGCCACAACACTGAAGGCTCTGTCCCCAAAAGTTCTGAGGTGAGAGTCACAGCGTTTCAGAGCGCACCACAGCTGAACAGCCGGAGTCACGAGACTACGAGATTTCTGTCGACTTCAGGCCTGCCTCTGCACACAATGACGATTTATTTATGAAGTTTGGTAAAAAAAAATTATCAGGTGTCAACACGGAGTGTTTTATTCCAAAATTAACCGGATGTTGTATCTGTGTCTGACTTCCTGTCCTGCTCAGTCTGCTCTGTGCTGAACTGCTGCATTGTGCTCTGTCATCTGGCAAGAATAGAAGCCTTGCATATCTGCTGCAGAGGGCTACGGATCACCAAAGCTGCGACGAAGTAGAAAGGCAACACAGCCGCAGTCAGAGGAAGCACACACATCGACTAGAGTTAAAATGTATCAGCTCCACTGCTGTTGTGGAGCGGAGAAGCACCGCACACGCTTCTGGTGGAATTTTGGGGTGGGGAGTGGAGAGCAGGCCTGTGTCTGAGGACCGCAAAGTCCAGATGGGATATGGAGGTTGAGGAGGTCTGTTGAGGCGAGGCCATGGAGGGACTTAGAGGTGTGGAGGAGGATTCTGTAGGTAATGCAGGACTTTACTGTGAGCCAGCGGAGGTGGATGAGAGTCCGGCTGACGTGCTGCCAGGGCTTAGAGCGGGTGAGAACGCTGTGTTCAACGAGTTTTCAAATAAAATATCTGCAAATCCATAGAAGTAAACTGTTTGTGGAAAAACCTCATAAGACACAAATTATGTCACAATGTGTTTTCTGAAAGATGCATGAAGAAATGTGACGGCACCTTTTCTCAAATAAGCCGCATCACATTTTAAACCAGTAAAAAGAGCTCAACAAACACTAAAGGCGCACACACACACACACACACACCTCTACGTGAAATATTAAAAATATTCAAGCCTAAGAGAAAACTGAGCACAGACGAATGACGCTGCTCCCAAGGACAGTGAATGAGAAATGATTTGTTTTCTCATTGTGAAGTTAAAGTGAGAGCATTTGAAGACTCTGAACCTTTGATTTTTAGTTTCTAACAAATAAAAATGAGAGATTTTCCGCTAAAGCTCTCATCCTTGTCTGTGCCTCTGTGACTCTGTGATGAACAAACTCAGCGCCCGACTCTCACAGTGAAATGTTTACGACTCTGCATGCCTGGGTGATGATATATTATTAATAAAGTTTTCCTCTTTACTCTGTGTGTTCTAATAAGCACAAACTAACATAGCATGTTTATTGCTGAGACGGCTGCCAGAGATGATGATCTCTGCACACTCAGTGTCCTGACAGCAAAACTCTGAAGTATGAAGGATTTTCCGTCACATGACAGAATCCAGCAGCTCTGCTGACCCAATACATTCAGAATGAGCTCTGTAATATCAACAAGTTATGATAAAATCACTTAGTATAAATTGTTCTGGGAAAACATCCATGCCTCCCGGGCAGAGCGACTCCAAAACAGTGGCCCTAGTTTATCAGGATGGAAGAAAAACACGAATTTGTGCAGAGAGTGATGACAAAATGTAATCCCTCTGACATTTCAGCTGAACATTAAATAATTCTGGGTCTTATAAACTGGCAGCCACATGTTCTTCGTCTCACCAGTGTTTTCATGGCTTTTAAAGTATGGGGGAAATATCAGTGGCCTTGCTCACGACTCCTCACACGCAGTTTTTACACTTACTCATCTCACCACCATCTGCGACCGTTGTTTGCATTTCCATCCGAGAGCAAACAGTTCACTGGTTTGTTGACCTGAGATCGCTGTCGGCTGCTCTTCACTGCGACACTTTCTCAGGCAGACATTTCTGATCCTCTGGTAGTGGTTAACCCGTCATCTGTCTCACGCTAGCGGTGTTATTTGCTCTGGCATTGGTCACAGTATGGCTAATGACTCCCATAGATAATCAAACATGGATGCTCCCTTTCCTTGGTTTTCTTGCTATTTAACTGTTAACTCGTGTCCATGTGTGAATATGAACCACATGGATTCAAAGACGCTGCAGTTATTGAAAAGGATGTAATCTTTGCAGACACAATAAAAGCTTGGTGGTCGGACACTTTCAATTTGGGCCAAAACTTGCATCCTGCATAATAATCACAAGGACGAGGCCTGAAGATAAACAGTCTGAGAGGGAAACAAGTGCAGCTGACACAGTCTGCAGCGTCCGCATCACACATGACCTCATCTGGAGATCAAACATCTGCTGGGCGTCTTTTTGCACACATTACCGCAGACCTCAGAGTCACCTCAGACCAAGACCTGACTGCTATGAGCAGAGCAGTTCGGTTTGACACGGTACGGTGCAGAACTGTAACCTTGGTGGGCGGTGCTGAGCTGCTGTGTTGTGCTGCAGGCAGAGGGCATTCTGCCACTTTTTTCTTTAGTTCAAAAATGCTTCACCTTCATGAACCAGAAGAAATTCATGCACATTTTATAGAGTTTTTGAAGATCCAATCATTACTAAAGCGAATGTCACCATGCAAGAAAAGTAAACACAAATATATCAATGCACAACATGTATTTGTGACAAATAAATCATCTTCAAGTTGTAATTTTGACGTTTAAGGTGGGGTAATTAATTCATGGCGTAACTCATGCATTGAACAACATGTAGGAAAATGTTCCACCTTAAAAGATGCATCTGAGCAGCTCAGTGAATGAAATGATCTTTTTTCTACCAGTAACGTTAAAATCATGACAAAGAATCAAAGTGAAAAGGGAGCAAAGCATCCTTTTGTTTTTGTTTCATGTTTTAAAATGCTACAGAAACATTACAGCTGGCGTTTAATCTGAGCACAGATCACTGGTTCATCAGTTAACTTACTCTCCGGAGTGACAGCTTAACGAGTCGGGCTGCTGCAGCGAGCAGACCGACAGGTCTCACCGCAAGCTGCAGCTCCTCGCAAGTCCAAAAAATCGGTGACTAAATTAACAAACAAGCGTTATTTGGATAAACTGACTACATATTTGAAATCTAAATGGTAACATTCTGGGCTAAAAAATATGTAAAACCTACTGAAGTGATACATTAACAGTTCTACAACAACGCTTACAAACAGCTTTTTGCCTGCTTTCAGTCAACAGACTGCAGTGTGTGTAGCTTCCCCCTCTTGGGACCCTTTGGTACCGTTTAGTACCCCAACAAAAGGGTGTCCATAATAGGTACGGTTATTTGGTACTCTTTTGACAGCAGAAATGCTAAAAAAAACAAACAAAAAAACAAAAAACCCCAACACGTCCCATACTGTACCAAATCGAACTGAACCGCTCAGTGAAAACAGGGCTAAAGAAAACAAGAAGAAGATACAAGATCTAGATCTGTGTTTGAAGTGAGAGGTAGAGAAGAGCTGAATAAGATAAAGAGAAAACATTTAATAAATACGCAAAAGAGGGAGAAAAAGTGAGAGCAGGAATAAGAGAGATGATGTGTAAGGAAAGCAGAGAACTTGAGTGAAAGAAAGGACAGGAAGGGAGGGAGACTGATTATAAAGAGGTGGCTCCTCCAGGCCAGGACTCCTGCCAGCCAGGACCAGACATGACGTCCGCAGAGGGAGAGGCCGGCCGGCACAGCCAGTGGTGGGGGGGTGTCAGGGGCTGGCATCAGGGGGCAGTTCAGAGGGGAGCCTCCAGCATAGCCGTCCATGCCCAGCTTTGGCTGCTTTCCACCCTCACTTCCTGGCAGTTGGCTCTTTTCTGTGTCTTCTTGTAACGCAACACTGTGACTTGAGTATCATCTATCAAAGCCTTTTATCTGCAGGACCAATTCAGATAGAAATTTTCATGTCCACAGTTTGCTATTGGGAATGGAACTGTATCTCCTCGAGGACTGTGCAGAAAAAGTTTTCTTACTCCATTTCCCGTTAGAATAAATACATAGATACTGACAGCTTTGTAAATTAGTCTCCGAGTCTCTGAGATTATTTTAATCACAATCTAATGCTGTGGAGCGTCACTGGGATGATTGCATGGCCGAGGGGAGCCAACACTCCTCCGTACCCCCCTCTTCGCCCCCTAATCTGACAGCCGCCCCCGACCCTCCGATCTCCGATCAAATTTGGAAGCCCAGCAGCACCCCGTGCTCGCCCCCCCCACGTCGCCCAGGCAGCCAGTGTCCTGGAAGGGGGGAGAGTTTTGTTTGTGGGCTCTGTTCTAGGTTTTCAGTGGAGATGGCTGTGTGGGACTGATTAATCAGGCCGTATCTCTACCCAAGTCAGCTTTCGATTTGTCATGCCTAGGTCCGGCTGCAGGCTCCCGAGGGCCTGTGTGCTTCTAGTTGCCGGAGGAGAGACTTGGAAACAACAAACAGAAACAAAATGAAAAGAAAACAAATGAACATAGAATTAGGTTAAAGGTTGATAACCATCCTGTAAGGGGCTGCTTCACTAGCCTCACCCCTTACATCTTCACACTTTATTCAACATCTTGCTAATGTTCAGTGTTTTTAATGTAGAAAAGTGGCCTCAATCTTCACAGGAAACCCCACTTCAAATATGACATACTTCTTAGATGCATCATGCGCTCTTCAAAAGAAAAGCAAATCAGTTTGTGTTTGACTTTTGATCACAAATCTACTGTAAGATAAACATGCAGTGAAAAGTCTGATCATTATAGAATGACCACTGATGTTTCTATGATATCTTTATAATATCACTGTTAATATTCTATATATTAAATAATCAAGTATCTTGTGTGTGGTTACTCTGAGATGATTTGCTCTGCACTCGAGCACATGGAACATACCCAAACCACGCGAGGCTACATCAGTGGCAATGAGGATGGGAGCTTTGCCGCTACGAAACTCTGCAACAAGAGGAAAAGACATTTTGGAGCCGAACATCATCTCAAAAGGAATAACAAATACCAGGGAGCACGACTTCTATAAATCATTATTGTAAAAATGTGCATGTTTCTGTTTTACCTGTTAGAACCCAGTCTCTCTCTGGCTGGCTCTTGTCTCCATGAATACACATCGCCGGCCACCTGAAGGAAAGACGAGCAAACTGTCTACTGTCTACTATAAAATGACCATAAAATTTGAAAAAGTTAAAATCTTTTCCACTTTGATTGATCCATTCTCAGTCCCTGAAAGGAAATGCACTGCTTCCACAAATTTCTTGGTCAACCACGAGATTAATACAGTGATGCATAAGAATGTGCATCATAAATACTCTAAGACAGAACTGTTTAGAACCCTGGTGAATAACAGGTGCTGGTTAAGGTTGTTTAGCAGAAATGGTTTCCTTTTAAAGAGTAACTAAACCCCCAAACCACTTTTTTTCAGCTGAAAACCAACACTAATAAGTATAAAGTAGTGTTTTTGATTGATTCAGGTCTAAATCTTGACAGTTTAATGTAACTGAACTTTACATATTCTGTTATGAATGTGCATAGCAGCGGCCCACTACTGGTTGTAACATGGCTACTAAAATCGAACTTCACTATTGGTTGATAAGGAGATTCGCGATGTGGCTGGTGGTCATCTTCGTCACCAACCAAGCCCTGCACCCCGTCCCCTTGAAAAAACCCAACAGCTCACTATACGGAAGACTGTGGCAAGACGAGACACGCCCAGTCACTCTCACGTTACTCTTTCTCACACCCTCCCACACATTGCCTTGAAAGCAGTACACACCCACACACACACACAACCAACAAACACACACACCGCTACAGATTAGCCAGATAAAAGCTGAATCAGTGCTCAATCTGACTTTCTTGCAACCGAAAATACAGTTACAGCACTCGCCCACTTAATTTATTTTTCAGGGACAGTGCACACCAATCAACAGCTAGACTGGGTGAGCCTGAGTTAGCCTGAGGGGCTAGTTTTCTTCTGTTGTCCCCGGCCAGATTTTAAAAAGGGAACCTAAAATGCTACAACAACCCAACAAGGAAGTGATGGATAGATGGACTTCTGAACAAGACAGAGGCAGGCTGCTTACTAAATGAAAACTAAAATCTGCTAACAGCTAAATCTATCTACGATCACTTCCTCAGACTACGCAATTCTCCCGGTCTACTCTCGGTAAAGCCCCCCAGCCTAGCGCTGCCCGAATTTGATGCACTTTTTCACTTTCTAGATGCATTTTTGGAATTTCAGGAGGACAAGCTCTTAATCCAAAACTTTGGTGGTTTAGCTACCTTTAAAGCTTGTGCAGGAAGTACTCACCCATCACGTCTCATCCTGCGTGTGAGATCGTCACATCTTTTCTTGGTCTCCACAAAGATGATGGTCTTGTTCTCTTTCTCAGCCATAATCTCCTCCATCAGCTGAATCAACCTGACGAAAGGAAGCGAAGTGTCATTGACAGATAGAAAACATTGACAA
>JAPZDX010000010.1:19981224-19984599 GCA_029783625.1 Naso annulatus | reverse complement strand
TCATGTAGGCCTATGTGTAGAATAAGTGTTTTAACAGCAAAATGTACTCAGATATATAATTATGATGGATGCATTAAGAGCATTGCTTTTTTCCTGAGTGAGCTCCATGTATAGTTAGTTAGCCTAGCTTAGCATAAAGACATGTGACTCCCCCCGAAACTACAACTTATTATCGTGTGTGTGTGTTACAGACTGGACAAGATAAAACATATCAATCTGTGAGATTTAGAGGTGTGTTTTTGAGCTTGTGCTGTTTGCAGCTGCCTCTAGTCTCTATGCTAAGCTACGCTAACCATGTCCTAGTTCTGGCAACATATTTACTACACATATATTACATTAATATCCACCTGGAATTGTAATTCTCAGATATATATCTGGTGGTTTGCATGCAATGCATCCAAAACTACAACCAAATGTCACTTGTCCAGTGAGAAAAAACAAAGTACAACCCTTTTTGGTGGTAAATTTTTATTATAAAAGCCATATTCTTCACCATCGCTTACAGGCAAATGTTCAGAAATGGGATTATTTTGATATAAGCCGTTATTATTAAGAATAACATTTAATAACATGAGGTATTTTCTTACTGGCTACACTATGGGCCAAATCAAGATATCAAAACAGCACTTTTTCCTCAACAAATGTTTATTAAATAATAATAATGTGTAAAGCAAAGATAGTAGGTAGTATCACAGTGAAGAATACTGTCCACTGACATTTTTAAAATATCAATAACTCGTACTGTCAATAAATGCAGATTGGAGTACACGTAACATTCATATAGATATCAATATATTTACAATATTTACAGTCACAGACAAATTAAGAGAAGTTGGCTAACAATAGAAGCACAATACAGAGGCTTTGGCAAAAAATAAAAAGAGTGCATACATTTTGCTAAACATGACATTTACACATGAAGTAAACATGATTATACACGGAGAGAGAGTACAAAAACAAGCAAGATTTTAAAAAATCCAGTGCAATGTCAGGTTTTTGTTGGTTTCTGTCCGTGGTTCAATAGCAGCCTGTCGCCTTCGTGTCCTCCTCTTCCTCCTTCGGTGAGTTTGTGGTTGGTGGGAAAAAAATGTCCTGAGCTGAACGGAGAACTCGCTTCGTCCTCTGCTGGCTGCTCCGGCTTCGTCTACATGACCTCAGATCACAATTTCTTGATTTTACTTTGATTCCACACAAATACACTCTTTGTTTCAGCTGTTATACCTTAACGTGGATCGTTGGACCGACTGGGGCATCTTTACATTTGATCCTGATTCATTTAAAACACAAACGGGAACTTTTTAACACTGTTTCTACATTTTAAAACAGACTGGATCTGTTAAGTGAAATGAATTTCATCACTCCATTTCTAAACTTTTGAAATATGAAAACTGCCCTGTCACAGCTGGCAGCCAGAGGATGATCGTGGTTGTTAAAGTGGCAACCACTTCAAGACTTTAAAAGCTGGTCCCTGCAATGACTGAATACCAAACTGGATCAGTGTGAACTGCCGGCTGATGGTGGAAAACATTCCAAAAAGCTGCAGGTGAAGTTACTGAATGGATTGTTTTGAAGATATTTATGGTCCCCAAAGACTGAATCCCTGACATCAGCATGTTTAAGTGTGTTAAGTGTGCTATTTGTGCAAGTGTTAGCATATTAAAGTTGCCATGTTAGTATGCTAACAAGTCAAACATTGGCACGTGATGAATCCATCATTAGTAAACTTGCATGTCTACATTTAGACATTATTATGCCAATATTCTAACATTAGCATGCAGTTTAAAGTACAGCTGAGTCTCATAAAAGCTGAGGCCAAGATTCATAAGAGAAAACATTTGATTTAGTTTGTTTTGTGGAGTGTTGTGACAATTCCAGCCTCACGGGGTCACTGGTGTCTGTAGACATTACGTCTTCTGTGCACAGACATAAGAAAAAGAGTTTCCTTTTTTGTCTGCAAGTGTCCAAATTTTTGTCTAAAATTAAAACTATACCAGACACAAAAAAGTCAGTTAGTGGTAATAAGGAGCACGTAAATGGTTTCATGCCACAGGAAGCTAATGTTTTAGTGTTAAATAATAAGAGTGAGACGGCCATCTTTACTTAATGAGAGGTTTTATGAGCGTACTGTGCGTGTAAACGTAGCCGGAGCCCAGTGACGGTCTGACGAGTTTGATTTGTAGAGTAGAAAAGATCCTCCTGATGTGGAGCTGATTGAAACATCCAGTCACGGTTGAACCTGTAAGTGTCTGGTTGGCGGTCGCCCTCCCCCCGGGGTCCTGAGTTGGCCCTGTGGGCTTCTGACTGAGTCCGTTAGTTTGCTGTGGGGACCAGCATACCGACAGGAAGTGCAGAGCTTCTGTTCTGGCTCTTGGGCAGGGCCACTTTATTGACATCTCGGGTTTCGGCGGGCCACGAGGACGCCCTCTTGGTGGTCATGTGCCGCCGCGCGTGTTTGGTCAAGTGGTCGCTGCGCATGAAGCGTCGGTCGCAGACGTTGCAAACAAACTTCTTCTCTCCGGTGTGAGTCCGGCGGTGACGGGAAAGCTCATCAGAGCGAGCAAACTTTTTGTCGCAGCCCTCCCAGTGACAGCTAAACGGCTTTTCGCCTGCAGAAGAAGAAAGGATGCATTGTTAGCATAAAAAATGTAACCGGAATAATGTGTCATTATTTGGTTTATTTTCATTTTTAGCTCTTTAAGACTTTCTGATGATTTAAAAACCTACTTTGGAAATTTCTTAGATTTCTGCAGATGTACACGCTGAATAGTCTAGCTCTATATGCTGATGTTAGCATTTAGCTCAAACCACTAAAGATACACTGTCTTTGGTGGTTTTGGACAGCAGAGTGTCTCTTCCCACCTGTGTGTGTGCGCAGGTGAGCCTTCAGGTGGGAGCTCTTGAAGTAGGTCTTCTTGCAGCCGGGGAAGTTACACACATAATTTCGTCTGCGTGAGAAGTCGGCTTGTGAGGCTCCGCCACTTGCCCCTGTTGGCATGTAAACAGGAGCCGGGGCCAGGGGGAGGAGCTTGGTGTTGCCCAGGGTCACAACAGTCTGAGGGCCCTGTGGCGGCTGGGAGACAGGCGGCTGGGGAACCACGAACATCACAGTCCCCTGTGGCACGGCGGAGCCCACCAGCAGAGGCTGCGCAAAGCTGGAGGGAGACTGAGGTAGGATGGGCTTGGGCCCCCCCTGAGTCTGCACCTGCACCGGAGCCTGGACGAAGGCGGAGATCATCCCCGTCCGGCTACTCACAGGGAAGACCTGGCAGAGGACCGGAGAAGAGGAGACTGAAGAGGAAGAGGAGGAGGAAGACAGCGAGGAGGAGTGAGGAGGCAATGCTGAGGCCAGAGGAGAGGAGGGGCTGTCAGGAGATG
>JAPZDX010000010.1:19966224-19976224 GCA_029783625.1 Naso annulatus | reverse complement strand
AAGGTGTAGCGGGCTCCGGCCAACCCGAGGCGAGGTGGTGCGTGATCAGTACGTGGTCGCGACGCGATTGGCCCGACGCGGGGTGCGTGGCTGTCGGGGGGCGTGTCCGAGGAGTCAGCGGTGTCAGAGTAAACCCGGTGAACCCGGCAGCGCGCTCGAACTGGGGGAAAGGTTGGGAAGCAGACAGGCACGAGGCGGGACCGCGACACCCGCGAGGACGCGCGGGAGAGGCATGTAGCGCAGATACAGTACAACTGTAAGACGTATAAAAATATTATACTTTCACAGTGAATTAAAGCACTATAGACTAAACAGATTAATGTTTTTACAGCGTTTTTACGGTTGAAATGACAAATTTGAAACAGCCTGGTCACACAAAATATAGGCTGCCAAGACAGGCCTATTTAGAAGATTTTTTTTTGTTGTTGTTGTCAAAAGAATTATCACCTTTTTAAAAAAATATGTTCATGGACACAGTTATGTTGATGTTCTTATGTTTTTTATGTAAAAATGTACACACAGGCTAATAGGCTATTATGTTTTATTAATAAAAACGTGTTACATTAAGGTATCTATGAAAACATGTCAACTAAATTAATCCTAATTTTATGGATCTGACACAATTAGTTTATTAATCAGTCGGTTGACCAAATATTCCAATATTTTTTTCAAGTCATTTAAATATGTCACGATAAATGAAGCTGAACTAAAGTCCTTTTTGTTCTCTGTCACTGATAGTTTCTCTGTGTGTCTGTGGACTCGACTGTTGAAGCCGATATGAGGCTCATGTAAAATGTAGAAGTAAACACAAGTGTGTGGAGGAGGAGATGGGAGGGGTGTGTGAACTGCAGAGTGTAGATTATTTTTCTGTCTTAGCAGATTGTAAACATGCATGTTTTTTCCACATTTACATCCCACACCGAGCGACAGAGACGGAGACAATATGAAGCTGCAGGTGCACACAATAAAGGAATGACTTCCATTAGATAAGACTCAAGAAAACTGTTAAAGCACACAGGCTCCTGCAGCAGGGAGAAAAATAAAGCTGAAACTCTGTGTGAAGACAACAAGAATAATAAAACATGGAAAGGAGACTACAAGTGAAAATGAGGAATCGACTGCAGCAGAGGAAAAAGTCCACAGGGTTTTTCTTTTTCTTTCTGTCTTTTTTTTTTTTTTTTAGCCTGGCATTTTTCTCTTCACGTGCTGCGTGGACTCAGACATGTGCACGTTAAATACCGTTAAAGACTGAAACAAAAACGGAGAGAAAGAAATAAAGAACAAAAAGAGACAGATGGGAACAAAGGGAGAAAGAAAAGCTGAGATCTTGCAGCTCGGAGGCCCTCAACATATTTCCTTATTGTCTTCTTCCTGTACCATTTTCCTCTCTGCTCTCCTGTGAGTCCAACCTCCTCCCCCTCCTCCCCCATCCTCCTCCTCACCCCCTCCCCACCAGGCCGATGAACCCGGGGACTCCTGTGCGTTGAGGTTGTAAACAGCCTCTCCAATGAAGAAGTCCAGGGCGGGGCTAGAAGGCAGCCGGAGCACCCCACCAGCCTCCCCCTTCCTCCCCCATTCCCTCACACACTCGTGCACACGCCGGCCCAGCACCGGCTCCTTTGTTGTGGCTGCACGTTAACCCTTTAAGCTGCTGCTGCGAGATGCCGTAGGTTGAGCCGCATTGCCACCATCATCATCATCATCACTGTGACATGAACCTGCAGGGGAGGAGGAAGGAGTGAGGAAGGTGGAGGTGATGATGAGCTGCAGCGATACGTCATCCTGTCTCAGATAGAGGCAGACAAAGAGCTCGTTTGTGATGTGATGCTTCATCTATCAGTGTTTACTGAAAGGAGAAAACTGGCCTCAGATCACCCACTTGCCTCAGAACACCCCTTGGCGGCAGCAGGGGCGGCTGCAGCCTGGCTCGCCGTGCAGCTCGACACAAGCCTGATAAACAGCCTCAGTATTCAAAGTGAATTAGCTCAACATGCTGCTTTTATAAGTGTCTACAGAAAGAGAGTAAACTCAGAAAAACTGGGACAAAAGCAGGATCTGGCAGCCAGCCGGGGTGACGTGAGTTCATTTTCATTTTCAAGTTCAGTGAGGTTGTGAAATAAAAAAAAGGGAAAAGAAAAACACACAGGCACTCTGTGCATAAAAAACGGTTTCCAGGCAGAAAACACGGCCAGACTTCTGCAGGAGGAGAATACGGAGCTCAGCTCAACCAGCTGTGTTACACGATGAAGTCAACACAAGACGCAGCAACAGACCCTAATCAAAAACTCAATTTACAGTGACATGCTGTAATGGAAACTCCATGATGTTACGTTACATGCCTGACTTTTGTCATGTTTCTGTGTCAGAAGTGTTTCACATTTCCAGAGGTGGACGTGGAATCATTGAGTTGTAGTTCCTGTACAGTTTAACATGCACTCCTTTTTTTCTTTTTGTAATTTGTCTCCTGACCGAGTTCCAGAAAAGATGATAGATACTATTCTTTCAACTGTGTGTGCAGGAAGAGACGGGCAGAGCGCGCCCAATGCTAATTAGCTTTGCTCAAATACTGGTAGTCAATGGGAAGTGCTAGCTTGCCCCCACCTAAAGTCATCAGATAAACTTTCCGACATCTCTAAACGGTCCTGTGTGCTTGTTGTGACTTGTTTATCAAGATATGATATTTTTACACACAGATTAGCACTTTTTATGTAATTTTAAAATCGAATAGCAGAAGTAAACCGCAGGGCGCATGTGCACTAGTAAATAGCAGAGGACGAAAAAATACATAAAGTGCTAATCTGAGTCTAAAAATAATATAACATGGGCAGTAAACAAGTCACAACAAGCACACAGGACCACTGGAAAAGTTTATCTGATGACTGTAGATGAAGGCAGGCTAGCACTTCCCATTGACTACCAGCATTTGAGCTAAGCTAATTAGCGGTGGGCAAGCTCTGCCTGTCTCTTCCTTGTTACTGCATGCACAGTTGAAAGAATGGGAAAAGACAAAAGAAGAAAAATCTACCTCCTTAACAGAACGTCAGACTGAAAAATTTGTTAATGGAAGCAAAATTTTTGCTATAATCTTTTTGGTACAGTGGATTTAAAGAGATTTAAATCTCACTAAGACTTTCGTGAACATTAAAAAACAAAAAAAAAAAGAAAAAAGGTTTGATAGTTTGAGAAGATCCCAAGATGAAGTTTAAGCTATTGGTGTCAAATCATTTCAGCATAGAGACATTTACAAAAGGTAAGTGCTTCTCTTTCATGTGTCTTAAATAAAAATAAAATATAGAAGACAGGTGTTAAAAAAAAAAAAAAAAAAAAAGCATGACATTTTCACACCTCTCAACCTAACTGCTGCATTTATAGCTCATGATGTCTTTGTCCAAGAAAAAAGGGTGACATATGAACCGGCATCCCTTAATTACTCTAAATCACAGCAATTTGAGGTGATAATTGGCGATTCGTTGTCATGGTAACCAGGAAGGGTGGCTTAATTCCTCCCACCTGAGCCCAGCCAACGGGCCTGCTCCCACACAAGCAGGACTATCTGCACACACACATACACACACACTAACCACAGGACACGCCTCCTACATGCTACGTCCTCAAAACTTTTAGCCCTCAAAACTAAACATTTAAGGAGAGAAACGATCTGCAGTCTGAATCTGAACCTTCCACCCCAGCAGAGTGGAAAAGGATAGAAGACACTATAGAACTAAATGAGTGTGTCTGTGCCTTCACTGTGGACTTTTTTTTTTGAGTTTTACTGAACATGTAGCTTAAACACTGGAGACATTTTCAAAAAAAAATTGCTCACAGTTTGAGAGTTAAAGCTGGGGTAGGCAGTTTATCTTTGGTGTCATCGTGTTAACATCCCATAATAACCTTTCAGCATTTTTAAATTCAGCTGGTTTAAAAGAACTCTAGACTTCTGCTCCCCTCCTTGGGTCTGTATTCAGACTGTGATGGACACTTTTTGACCAATTTCAGAGTGTGTGTTTCTATTGGCTGCTCTACGCTGCACTTCTTTATGACAGGTGGCGTTGCTATGAGCTAACTGGCTGTTGAAACAAGTGACGTGCCTTATGTTCTAAAACTGGCCTCTGATGACTTGACAAGCTGAGTTGCAGGTAATGCCGTCAGCTGGCTTGAGTAGAGCTGAGACAGACCAGTTTACACTGCTGCAACTTTCCCCGCAACTGTTTGATCTTGTCATGAATCTTTGGTGAAAACTAGACTTAAAAGAGAGAGCGACAAATGAAAAAAACTGCAAGTTGGAGCAAAAACAGGGAGGGGAGGGTGCAGCAGAGTTGCTTCCTTAGGAGTGTCATGCTACAGCTAGCTTGATTTCCAGATGTTGCTGACCTCAGCTTTAAGTCCTAACCAAGCCCTCCAGAGCTACGCTGGAACCCACATTAACATAATGACATTATTAATGTGTAGGAATTTAGTGTGATATAGAGGGTCCTCACAGGTATAGAATTACCAGTGAGAGTTTGAAGGTTTGTTCTGCTACTCATCATCAGTCTGTCAGACACAAAATGCGAAAACATCAGAAGAAGGAATAAATCCTCTGCTCTGGCTCCTGTGTGTGTGTGTGTGTTCTTGTACTTGCACCTCAGCGAGGATCAGTGTGAGTTTTCAGCCGAGGGGGTGAGGTCTTTTTTGGGAAGTGAGGACATTTTGGCCGGTCCTCACTATGTTGTCAGGCTTCTTGAGGGTTAAGACTTGGTTTTAGGGTTAGAGTTAAGTTTAGGTTAAGGGGTTATAAAATGCATGATGTCAATGACTGTCCTCACAAGTACAGCAATGCAAACGTGTGTGTGTGTGTGTGTGTTTTTCTGTTTGTGGAGTCCAAAACTGGAATTTTCACTGACAATGTGGGGTCTGACAATTTTTGTGAGGACACATCCTTGGACCCCACAACTTTAACATTAAACTTTAGGGTGAAGACTTAAGTCTATGGGTAAGGTATGAATTGAGATTAGGTTAAGGTTCAGTTTAGGCATAAATTGGTTAGGGTTAGGGTAAGGGTTTGGGTTAAGCTATACAAATGAATGGAAGTCAATATAAAGGCCTCACAAATATAGTTGTACAAACGTGTGTGTGTGTGTGCGGGGTGGTGACCTGGCACATTACTGCAGGGTCATAGGTCATTCCTCCTCCAAGACTTCCAAGAATCAGACCTCCAGGAACTGCCCCCCCCGCCCCCAAACACACACACACACACGCACACAGGCCGCTCACGTTCATGTTCAGACTTAAAACTTCATCCACTTCACGTTTTTGTGCTGTTGCTATGGTTACATGCAGGTTAACGCACCTGATTTGAACTGATTTAGTTTTCAACAAAAGCAACAAACCAGGACAGGTTCAGACGAGCCAGCTGCTCATTTCTGTCCTGAAGTTTGTTTTAAAAGATTTTAACAGTTTAATTGGTTTGTAAAATAAAACCCTGACTTTAGTTCATAATTGTGGTGGCCTGACCTTAGTTTCCAGAGTTTGACTCTGTAGTTTAGTTTCCTGACTTTAGTCCCCGAGGTTAAAGTGCAGATGCTGAGTTTAGTTTTAAAAATTTATTTTGTGTGGCCCCTGAGTTTAATTCTTTCGACTGGTTCCTGACATCAGTTTGGTGTTTAAATCCTAAAAGTACTTTCTGCAGCCGTTTGGTTGAAATACTTTGTCTGATCGTGGAAGCAGATGTGATTTCCCTCCAAAGCAAACAGCAGCGACCTCACTGACCAGGGACACACCCACTCTGAGTATGTGTGTGTGTATGTGTGTGAAGGGGGAGGGAGGGGGGTGTCGAGGGTGGGTGGGGTCACTGGAATGTAGGTCAGACCCCGTCCTCCATCCTGGACGACTTGAGGTGGGTGGTGCTGCAAGCACGTTGAAACTCTGATGAAGTTTTTTCGTTTCTCTCTGCAGATGAAAACAGATCAGAGCAGGTTTTCATCTGTCCAGAGTTTTTCCTTTTTGTAGATTTATTTTTTTTTTCTCTTGCAGCTCGAGCTGCTTCCAGCTTCACATTTTGCATTTAGCAGGAGAGAAAAATCTGGCTGCTGAAACTGTTCATCACACTGATGGAGTTTCTCTTATTCTCACTGCTTCTTCAGCAGCTTTGCTTCACTGGTTTTGAGGTTGTTGTTTTTTTTTTTTTTTGCCTTTATGTCTTTATAATTTTATCAACATTTTCCAGCATCCATTTTTCTCTGTTTAACCTGCTTGCACTGATACATGATCTTGGGTTAAGTCAAGAATTCAAGAAACTCAAGACAGCTTTTGATTTTTGAAGTTTTTCTGTAGTTTTCATATTTTGATCCTTGTAAATTTTCACTCAGATTACATTGAACCATCTTAACTGCACAAACTTCTAGTAAATCTCTTGTTCTCTCTTTCTTTCCAGCTTTCTGTCTTTATTCTCACTTCTTCCCAGCTCAACTCACCTGTTGTTTCTTCTCTTTTCCTCATCTCTCTCTTTGTCATCCTTTTTTTCATTGTTTGTTTTAGTCTAGAGGTTCCTCCTTACCTCATCTGCCAGTCTTAATTTTCCTCTCTTCACTTCTTCCATCTCACCTTGTTTTGTTTTCTGCTGTCTCTCCTTCCTTCTCTGAAAGGAGACGGTTTGTTTGGGCTGTAGGTGAGGCATGTTTGTAAATTTAAACACATTTGAAAGATCTTTATGTGAAGAGAGAATGTTCTTTTAAATTTTTGTGAATGTGGGCTCATATTTCTCCTCTTTCTTCCTCGTTCCTGTGTTTCTTTCTTTTTGACCTGATCTCCATCAATGATCATTTGATGATGATGCAATCAGTTTTTAATGATTTGTCACACACACTTTTTGTTTACACTGAACTGATCTGTTTAAACTTACTTCACTCAGAGGGATGATGTTTTATTTTATTTTATTTTTTTATTCCAGACCAGGCAAACACCAACACACATTTCCTGTAAAAAAATCTGTTTAATAAGTTGAAACGAGGAAAAACTTTCTGATTCAGGTCCATTAAACTAAAGGGGCTTTGTCAGAATGTTTCACAGAATGTTTCACATTGGTTTTATTTAATCTGTAAAAACTCATTGTCTCCTAAATCAAACAGCTTTACATTATTTCTGTTTTGATGGAGTCAGCAGGACTTAGCAGGCCTCAATTGCTCCTGCTTCCACTCTTCATGCTAAGCTAAGCTAACACACCCCAAACACACAATGTTAAACTCTGGAGGAGTCAGAGGACCAGATTTGCACCTACATTTTGATATTTTACTTTAAAGCAGCATGTCAGTGAGTTATCATGTTAGCTCTGCAGCTGACATATGCTAACTTATTAGTGACTAAAGTCTGAAGAAGTAACTAAAAACCCCACTCACCATTTGAGTATGTATATGCTACAACAAATGTGATATTTTAATGAAGTTCACCATAAACACATTTATTTATTATTCATGTATTTTAAATTAGAACAAAGTATATGTAAACAGCAGAAAGAAGCTAAATCAGAATTTTGTTTATGCACTGCATGATAATACATTTTCTTTGATCTAAAGTAGCAATAAAGGAGGAAGTAAAAAGAAAACATACAGAAATGATTTAGTGACATACATTTATGACATGGCTTTATTGAATACTTGACTCTGATTGGTCAGTTACGTCATTCCACGGTCTGTTATTTCTGAGTAGCAGACTGTTGGTGTGGACATAGCTCTGTTCGGAGATTCTGGAAGACAACGTCTGATTACATCAATCCGCAGAAAGACGTCCGATAAGAAGATCAACTGCAGTTTCAGGTGTGTCCACTGCAAAAGCTCCAGCCAGCAGGAAACAGAGATGAGTGAGGGCAGAAATGTCAATATCAGTACCTTCAAAGAAGTTCTGTTCATCTCGTCTCCTCCATCGTCAACGAAAATGATTCATTCGATGTTAGTTATAATTGTTCATTGATTGGCCTTTTCATGTTGCTCTGCAAGCAGTTCAACCATAGAGTCGAATGGACAGGTTTTTTTCCAGAAGAAATAAAATCATTTTTAAATCAGTATTTCGTATTATATGATTGATTTCTTGAGTAAGAAGCCATGTAATAAGTGGGATGATGTCCAGTGAACTGGTCATTATTGTGAGAAGAACCCCGTCAATCTGATGCAGGACATACATCACCTGTCGTGATTCTTTTTGCAATAATGACCGGCCTGCTGGACATTATCTCTTATATCTTATATTATTAATTATAAAATGTATAAAAATCTGATTTTGATGTTTTTTATCATTAAAAATTATATGTGTAGCAGTTGGGATGATAATAATAATAATGACCAGCTCGTTGGATATTATCCCTTATATACAAGCCTCTAGGCTGCTGTATATATTTTCATGAGCAATATTTGCAAAATCAGGTTGATATGAAAGTTAAAATGTTTAACTTGAGATAGAAATGTGACTGAGGTTTGTGAAAGGTGTGTTGAGACCATAATAACAGAATGGTTACATGTAAACATCCACAGATGCAGCATGCGGTTGAGAACATTTAGAACAAAGAGAGCTGACAAACAGTCAATACACACATTTTTTGTGTCCAGCTTAAAAATAAATTGATTTTTTTTTTCATTTCTGAATAAAAACACAAACAGTTTTGTTGTGTCGTCTGTGATCAAACATGTCTGCTGACCTGACTGAGAGCCTTGCACTGATGAATGAACACTTCCTGTAAGACACAAACAGGAAACAGCACTTTGTATTGAATGTGTGTGTGCGTGTGTGTGTAACTGAACCAGTGAAAGACTTGCAACATGTGTGCTTGAGTACTTGTACTTGAGTATTTCTGTTTTAAACTTTTAATTTAATTCTATTAAACGTCTAAGGCAAATATTTCAGTTTCTACTCCATTACTTTGTCTGGCAAGTTACTCATTATTTTTAAGATTACAGTATTGCATCCCCTTCCTGTCCCGTGGAAACCAGGTATCGCTTCTCAAACGTTGCCTCTGCGTCACTGTCTTGTTTGACCTTCGCACAGCAGGTACCATTTTACTGCATGACTGCTTTTACTTTTTATACTTTATGTCCGTACTTTTACTGGTAATGGAGTATCTCTAAGAGCTTTTACTAAAGGAAAGGATCCAAATACTTCTCCACAGCCATAAACTGTAGTTTTTCACTTGGCTTGGATCACAGGGAGAGACAGGACATGTCAGTGGAGATGTTGGTGGGTTTTTAACCTTTAACTTAGCTGTTTGCCTCTGCTTCCAGTCTTTATGCTAAGCTAGGCTAACGATCAGTAAAGTAAGGTTAATGTTAAACATGAACTCAGTGACCGACATGTGACCAAGAAAACTTGAAACTAGAGGGGAGGGGCTTCAAGCAGCACGTGGGATCTTGTTTACAAATGTTCAGTCAGTGCACACACACACACACACACACACACACACACAACACTCTCTCTCTTTCTCTCTCTCAGGAGCAGCGACATGCTTGTTATTTGCTCCTTCACATTTACAAGTTAAAAGTGAAAAAGTGGATTATTAATATTTATTTTGGATTTCATTGCCAACTGTTGATTATCTTGTGATTTCTTCATGAATAAATGTAGGATTTAATTTTTTCTAAGATAAAGATATTTCAGTTTAGATATGAGACTGATCTGTTTCATGAAGTTGTTGTAAAATCATTTATTTTATATTTCACTTGCAGTTGTTTACAATCAAAAACAAAAACACTTTCTGTTGTTTTTTTGTTTTGTAGATTTTGACGATTTGAGTCTTCAAGATGATATTTGTTTTATTTTCGGATGTTTTTTGTTTTATGATGTAAATTTGATGCCTGAAAAAGATGTTTGAATAAACTCAACCTTTTCTTTCATGTGATTTTAAATTTCAACCAGTTGCGCATGAAGGAACACTTTCACACGCTCAACATGTAAATTTTGCATGATGTTAATATTAAAGTTGAGCCTTGTTTTGCTCATTGCAGTGTTTCAGCAGTAATTTATTTCAGTTTGAGGGAGA
>JAPZDX010000010.1:19950032-19963704 GCA_029783625.1 Naso annulatus | reverse complement strand
AACAGGGATAATCCTGCGAGACAGAAAACCCAGGGCTGAACTTGAAGTTACCTCGCTAAGCCAAAATCCTGCTTCGTGATACAGGCCCCTGGTAAACAAAGTGGAGCTTTTAGCAGCTTAACGTAATTTCCTCAGGAGGAGACCAAACACAGAGCTACAAGACCTTGTGAGGCAAGTTACTCAGAAACATTAAGAAGTTACTGAATACTGATTATTTATTAAAAAAACCCCAACAACATATACTTTACTTATTACTTTGTATCAAAAGCAATTAGTTACGTTACTTGTTACTTTATTAGTTACATTACTAATTTACTCTATTACTTTGTATCAAATGTAATTAGTTATGTTACTCATTGCTTCACTTACTAGTTACATTACTTGCTACTTTGTTAGTTATACTCATTACTTTATTATATTACTTTGTATCAATGAGAGAAGTTACTTTACTTGTTACTTCATTATTTTGTATCAAAAGTGATTACATTATCCATTTCTTTGCTATATTACTTTGCATCAAGTGATTAGTTACATTACTCATTACATTACTTAGTTACATCACTTATTTTATTCATTAGTTACATTACTCATTTACTCTATCACTTTGTATCAAAAGTGATTAGTTGCATTACCTGTTGCTTTACTCATTTGTTAAATTACTCATTCCTTTGGACTGACATTCATCAGGTGACACAGATTTCATTGTGCTGATGTGTTGCTAACTTGTTCCTGCTGAAGAGAGAAAAGGGGGCAGAATCATCAGTGACTGGTTTCAAACAGAACAGACCTTTATTATCATTGTAGATGATACGATGACATCCTGAATGCTACTGCTGATCAGAGCAGTTTATAGAGACAAGTCATCTGCAGTATCACTCACACAGGAACCCACTGCCACACTTAATACACACATTGCTTTGTATTATAGTAAAACAGTGCAGACAGGAGACTAAAAGATCAATGAGGTAGATCAAGTTCATTAGAATCAGATGGAGTTCAACTTATTTGTCTCGCTGAAGACTTTCTGTGATCCAAATGAAATTGATAAAGTCCATGTAATGTTTCGATACTCAACATTTGGTGACTTAAAAACATTTTTAGTAAAATGTCCACTTCTGACGAGCTCTTGCTGAGTGACTGTTGAGCGAGCAGAGTGTTGTACAGGAAGAATCTTGTCATTTACAGAGTTTGAGAAAATCATTGTCACGTTCAAGTCACATCAGATGTTTCAGCGCTGCAGCTCATCTCTCGTGTCTCAGAAGCTCCATGTGGGCTGATCACGACAAGAATAAATAAAACTTTGTTCATGTTTCTGTTCTCTGTGCTTGTACTCGACTCTCACTGCAGTGCGTTTGTTGGAGTCTCCATCAGTGTGGATGAATCTGATGCATCTGTGTCTGTCGCCCCCTGCTGCTTACTGTTTGTCCCTGCAGCCGTCTCATGTTTCTTTGTCTTCAGCTACAAAACAAAGACAAGCAGCAGGAAAAACGGATCAGAATAAACAAAAAAGACCCTGGAAACAACGTTTGATTAGTTTCAGAAAAAAACTACTGACTAATTTCATTTCAAATAATTTTGCTGGTTAATAGAATTAAATAAGCAAATTATGGTTTCAAATTAAATGTGTTAGTTTGTAGAAAAGTTTAGAAGAGACAGTGGAACTAAAACAAACTCCTAAATGAGCGAAACAACACAAATAATGAAGCAAAGTCTGATTTTTGACCCACTCATGAAAACACATTTTCACCTGACGTACTTTAACCAAACAAGTTGCTTAATGTTAAAAAAAACCTCACGACTGATTGACGTCAAATGATTCAAACTGTTTTTGTCACGTCTTCCTCATTTTACCCCATTGTGTGAAATTTCAGCACAAGGTGAAATGATTATTTCATATCTTTTCTAAAGTTTTTTTTTTTTAAATTATTGTTTTTGTGCTGCTACAAACTTTCATGTTTTCCTGAGTGGAATCATTTTTTGTTTAAGGGGAAGAAAAGAGAGTTTCCATGTAAAATTACTGAAAACATTTCATTTGACTCCATATTCAGTTTGTATGCTGAGCTGCTGCTGCTCAAATCAAACCTGACACTCATGTGACGCAGCATCCATGCTTGCTTCCCGCCTGACTTTCACGCTACTTTTTGAACTTGAGCTTCTGTGCGTACCTCAATGCACCCATGGTAATTATATTATATTATGAACATGAGCTGAAGTGAACAAACAGCTGATGTAACGTGTGGGGTTTTCATTTTGACTTTTGTTCTCTCTGTGGCGCTCTGACCTGGGCTCTGGTTCTGGGCTTGGTTTCTGACCGGGTCTTGGCTTTGGTTTTGGTCGTTGCAGTCTTCTTCCTCCTCCATGGCATTTTGGTGCCGACGACTCGTCTCTCCACCCTCAGCACCTCCTCATACAGGTACGCCGGCTCCACGTCGAGCATGAAGCAGAAGAGCTGCAGTAGCCAGACGAACATCCGTGGCAGTGTCGCCTCCACCTCAGAGTAATGACTGCTGCACTTCCTGCAGAGAAGAAGAAGAGCGTCTACACATACAGGATCTCAAAGGCGGAGTGATGTTAAGTGAATAATCACTGAAATGTCACAGATATCATTGACTTCTGTTAATCTGTGTTACTTCTATTTATAGAGACATTAACCAAAGATCAGAATGAAGCAGATGAAGTCAGTTTTTCCTCCAGCTCGACTTTAAACTTGAACGTTTCATTCCAGAGCTGTGTTCCAAATCCCATACTTCTGTACTAAACACTTAATATTTTGAGTTCATTAGTGTGCATAGTGTGTTCACACTGAGAAGTATGCGAAAATGGAGTATACTACTCGCACGGTCGAAACATCTTAATATTAAATGTGGAATGATGGACACTTCACACCCTCGGTGAACACCATATTGGTGAGGTAGTGGAAGCTACGTCACAAACTTCTTGACTTTCAAAAATGGTGGCAGGCAATCACAGCCAACGGTTTTCTTGCACCACCGACCTGGCAGCTGTGAATATCACTATATTGTGCAGATGCAAGTTATACATGTTTCTGCACTAAGCGCCACTGTGTTTGTGTTTTCAGATAGCTGCCGTAATAATGTTTGTTGGGTCTGTGATGATTTAGTACCTTTAGCGTGCTAGCAAACGTTAGCATCCACTAGCTAGCTACTGTGTTCCTAGCTACAGTGGCACATTCTATTTAAGCATTAACGTTGCGTAAAATAAATAGTGGGTGAAAAAAGCTGTCAAATATTGGATTTAGTAGCCCACCGTCTGTTTGCAATTCGCTGTTGAAGAAGAAGACAAAGAAGAGGTGTTCAAAAAATAAAACGTTGTCACTTCCGTTGCATGCAAAATGGAAGTGCGTGATTTGGGACAACACGACCCTGTCGAGATCGGTGCACCACACAATAAGTGTATTGCATTGAAGTGTACTAACAGAAGTATGTGGTTTGGAACACAGGCTCCATGTACTGATCACTTTCTCACCGGGGGTTGCAGGGTCGCAGTGCCGGGTGCCAGTACGTGGAGTTTGAGGGAGTCACGATGTTTGGTTTTGGGGTCACAACTCCATCCAGCCTCTTGTCGTGCAGACTGGGACCGTCCGCTCCATCCTCATCCCCCCAGCAGAACCTGAAACTGGACGGAGTGACGCGCTCAACGCCTGCTGGCCGAGAGGACAGCCTCTCAAAACACGTCTGCAGCTGCTCCGCTATTCCTGCGTGCACACACACACACACACAGTTTTTTTCATAGGTGTTTTTTTACATTTTACACAACACCCCCCACCCCCCATGTGGACTCCTAAACCCACTGTGGCAGGAAGAGTCTTACTTTTCTTCTTCATCACAATCAATTTGTCTTTCCTGTTCACGCAAAGAGGTTTCTCTGCTTTCCACTGTTTCCTGTTAATGAGAGGAACACAAAATATTAAAACTTGACAAGAAGTCATAAATTTTTAGTATTAAAGCTGAGGTAGGCAGTTTATTTTTGGTGTCATCGGGAAAAAAAATCCCTTGATAACCTTTCAGCATTTTGTAATTAATCTGGTCTCAAAGAACTCTAGACCTCTGCTCCTCTTCTTGGCTCTGTATTCAGACTGTGACGAGAGCGAGCGTTCCTATTGGCTGCTCTACACTGCACGTCTTAGCGACAGGTGATGTCAGCACGAGCTAACTGGCGGTTCAAAGAAGTGACGTGTTTTATGTTCTAAAACTGGCCATTGGCGACTTGACAAGCTGAGTCGCAGGTGGCACAGTCAGCCACCTTGAGTCGAGCTGAGACGGTCCAGTTTACACCACTGCAACTTTCACTGCAACCATCTGGTCTTGTCATGAATATTTGGTGCAAACTGAACTTTAAAAGAGAGACTGACAACAAACAAAATTAAAGCTGCATGCAGTGTTGGTTGGGACCTCACACTCTGGCCTGTTTCAGCCTCCAGCTCATTTAGCTTTATTTTTTGGAGTTAAAATGTAGGAAAAATTCCATTTTGAGGCTTTCCAGGGTCATTCATCTCAATATCAGGACTTTTATTTTGAAAGTGGTGTGGTCTTTTATTTTGAAATTTGGAGGCATGACCCCCAGGACCTGGTCAAAGTCTAACTGACATGTACTGTCAGATGTGTGAGGATGAGGATTATCTGCAGACAAGCATTACATGCCCATTCATTTTAAATGGCAGATCTACATTCATTTGACCTCAAGTGACCTGGTCAGAGTTTGACTGATATGTGCACAGGCAGCTGTGAGGGGATCAGACATCTATGCAGGCAGACAGGGAGAAATATCAATTCATTTCAGTGGAGAAAGTGATCAAACCCACACCTCTTTGAATGTTTACTGCTTCCACATAGTTTTAGCTACAGACTTCATTTGAATTCTAAATGAGTCAAAAGACTTTGACCTAAAAATCTTGTATTGACCTGTTTTTGTAACCTTTTACCGTTTTTGAGATATTAGAATTAAGTTTTAAAGCTTTTTTTTGCTCCTCCTCAGATTTTAGGATGGGTGTGTGTTGCGGAATGTTGCCCCAGCTAGAGTGAGTCACATGACCGCTAGAGTGTGTGTGTGTGTGGGGGGGACGTAAACTAAAAAAAAAAGAGAAAAACCTCCTCACAGATCCCACACTTTGGCCAAATCTTACATAAACTAATCATTTCTGGCTAGGACATTTTGTTTTCTTATTGCTGATGTAGGTTTCAAAGCAGCCAGACTTATACTTTAGACTGTAAGAGCCTCAGTTCGACACAACTTCATGAATGTCTCCCTTTGGGGCCATTATAACTGACCTTTAAAAGCCCTGGAGGAGAGCAGGCGACACCATTTTTGGTTTCTTGCTGTAGCCGCCATGTTTTAGAAATGATCCACACGAAGGTTATATCACGTTGTTCAGCTAGTCCTTGTGGTGCTGTACATTAAGATGTTTTATTGTCACAGTTCAGCCAGAATCGCCAGTTGTTCGAGGTGTGCGATCAGGGAGTTTTCTCTGCCTCTGAGATTTTATTCCCATTCATTTAGATTGGAAGAGGACAACAAAGTGATTTGGGGCTTGAACTTTGACAGCTTATAAAATCCAAACCGTTCAAGTAATGAAAAAGTTATTCAGAACTTTTCATCGTCAGTGTGTCCTTAGTCATCTGTTAGCATTTGAAGCCAAAACGATTAATGTCCTCGATGGATTTAGCAAAAATACAAGACCAAATTTGGGCAGAAATCTTCTTCTGAAATGCAAACTGCAAACTTAGATTTAGGTCTGGGGTGTCAGTGGGTGATTTTTAGGTCTTGATGAGACAACAATTGGGTTTTGGTTTGATCCCTCTACGACATTCCTATTGGCCACAGTAGCTGTTTAAGTGTTTCTAGGTGGCGCTAGAGACCCCTTTTATGTTTTTTTTCTTTTTAAAAAACATTTAATAAAATTTTTCGCCAGACTGGATGTGCGTGCCAAATTTGGCGAGTTTTTGAGCATGTTAAGGGGGTCAAATTTGGGTTTGGAGTGGCCAGAAGTATGAGAGAGAAACAGTACAATTACAATATGGTCTTTGCCCTACTTGTCCCTAATAAAATGTGAGCCGGAGCAACAACAGGGAGGGGAGGGGGCAGCTGAGTTGCTTCCTTAGGAGTCTCATGCTACAGCTAGCTTGATTTATGGAGGTTAGCTACGCCAGCTTTAATGCCAAACTTCAATACAGCAATCTCACTCACACAAACACACAAATATCATGATGCCACATGTAAGCAGTTTAAAATGTGTCAACAGTTTCTTTAATTTTCACAGTTAATGCGTGACAGTTGTTTTCATCAAACTTTAGTCTGTTTCCAGGTGTGAAGGTATTTCGTGTCTCATCTGGCGATGCCCTCGTCTCTCCTCTGCTGAGCTCTGATCAGTGCGGCCTGCAGCAGCTTGAACCACTTGCGCAGGTTGAACAGGTTCCCTGTCACACAAATGTGAAAACAGGAAGTTTAATGGATTTCAGTTCAGAGGTCAAACTCCGTCTCAGTTTCTGAGGTTTTTTCTTCATTTTACATTTCAAAATTCATCAGAGAAGTTCAACTTTTTAAAGTCTTTACTGTTTTACAAGAAATTAATCAGCCTAATTCCTAAACTGCGTGTTTAGAAGACAAGAGATTTATAGATTCATCTCCCATCACTGACTACGTTTACATGGGCTGCAACAATCCGACTACTGACCTTATTCTATATAAGACAATATATCGATTAGGATGTTCACATGAGTTGCATATAGAATATTCCATTCATATTCCCGTTTATGTGATATGGAGCATAGTTTGATTAATGACTCATGAGACACACACCCACCCCACATCATGCATCCGATATTCTTGAAGGATTTGACCTGAAACCGGAAGTTGAATGACAACAACACAGCAGTCAAACACACTGCTCCTGTTTCACCTTTGAGTTTTCATTTTCTAATTTTCCAAAAACTTTATGGTACTCATTGCTCTCAAAATATCCAACATTGCGTTAGTTTCTGCCTCAACCCAGAAATGTTGGGACGGTGCTGTCAGTCATCTTTTCCTCTAAAGCTTGCCGTAAACTTGCTGCTAGAAGCTAGAGTATCAAGCAGTTTGACTGCTGTAAACAATGTATCGCTGTAGCAAAATGCTGCAAAAACTCCAATAGGACGGCATAGAGCAATTAAGGTGTATACATGTGTGAAATAATGTGACTAAAACTGGAATACTCCACATGTCTTAATTCAATTATTTCAGTGTGTCCGGTTAAAGTGCAAGACTGCAATTAAATTGCAGTTCTCTTTTGATGTTTTGGCAGCCACATCAACATGTTTGGTAATTTTCCAATACTGTTCGAACTAATTGGAAACAAAATTACATATGAAATAGTTTTGACTCAATTTGTGTGGTAAATTATCAATATAATGTGATACGATGTATGAAGACTACCCAGATAATCAGGGCTTAATTTGTGCCAGATCCTGCCGGAACAGGATCCGGTACCTCTTGGTTGTGATCCGGCAACTATTTGCGCGGATCTGCCACCTCTTGTGGCAAAGAAAGAAAGAAAAATAATAACATTTAAAAAAAAAAAAAATTTACAAACCATTTTAAAGCAAAATCACGTTCTTTATTAGTTTAGATTTCTTCTTCTTCCTTTTTTTTAAAAGATTTTTTTTTGGGCCTTTATTTCTTTTTGGACAGAACAGCTGAAGAGTATACAGGAAAGAGGGGAGAGAGAGAGAGAGGGGGAATGACATGCAGCAAAGGGCCACAGGTGGAATCGAACCTGGGTCCACTGCAGTGAGGGCACAGCCTCTGTATATGAGGCGCCTGCTCTACCGACTGAGCAACTGGGCGCCCCTCGATTTCTTCTTAAAAAGTAGATATAATTGTTGGTGCACAGCGCGGCCCCGCTTTCCATGTACAGCCAAAACCTGCCTGCAGTCAGATCACTGAAGCCGAGAGGACGAGAAGTGTGCGACATTGCCATCATTACAGCACAGGGCAACTGCGGTGTTTGAAGCAACCTGCCTGGGTGCTTCAGCCAACAGGGCACTGAGGCGAACTCTTTGCAGCATCACACTGAACAGGGGGAGACCCAGTGATAGAACACTGAACCACAGGCAGTTTCCCCTCAGTCTGGCAAAGAACTCTGAGGACGGTTTGCTGTCACAAAGGGGGCAGATACGTTTATAAAAGAGTTGAGGACGCTTTACGCAAAATACTGGCCCGAGGACGCAGGTGCCATACATGGAGAGTGTGAGGTTGCATCGCTGTGTCAGTGCATTGACACTGACAGCCCATGCGCTGTCATATGGGCCTACAGACAGCGTGGACACTAGGGAGGGAAAGACACCCCTTAAAAACTGAAGGAGCAATTTGTTGCTGTCAATACCATTCCGCCTGCAAGTGCTGAGCGTGAGCGTGGATTCTGGACAACTAAAAAGGTGGCATAAATTTGTCTATTAATAGGCTGGCGTGCCAATCTTCAAATGATAAACACATTTTAGAAAGCTTGTTTGATTCTTTTTTTATTAGTTACGGTCTTACTGTATATGTTAGACCTGTTGAGAAATTAATAGCTGCTGTAAGCTGCACATGAGGTGGTGTGGGTATTTACGTGTGTAGTTAAAATAATCATAAAATATTGCCATAACATTTTTGTCGTGTAAATCTTTTAAAATTGAGGCCTGTGTGACCCCCACAGCACAGTAAGTGGGCGTTTGCGTATATGGCATGTTTTCAGCATTGTTTTCTGTATGTGTTCCAGCACATGTGCCCGCCCCCCTCATCCCACCACTCTCGTGCACTCTGTGTTCCGGCACCTTCTGATTTACAAATTAAGCGCTGCAGATCGTACACAGTAACTTGTATTGCAGTTCCGTTTTTATCCTTTCAGTGAACTATGTGGAATATCGCAATATGCATGTGTGATCCATGTATCGTGAAGTTCTTGCCAATACTCAGCCATAGTGCAAATGGGGCCTCAAACTGCTCGCTCGCTGTGTGTATGAGCATACAGACAGGAAGTGACGCGGCAGCTCTTTTACATCACTGGTCTCATTTCTAAAACAAACCTTTGACGTGCTAATGAACAGTTAGGAGACTCAAAGTAAATGGACGACATGTCTGAAGAACTCACCTGTGTCGTGTAGCTCTCCTGTGTGATTGGATAACTCCCTGAAACAAACAAACAAACAAACATCAGCTGGAAATTTAAACGTCAACACTTGGATGACGTCGTGTCATGAAGTCGCCGTAGTACCATTCAGTGTGGTCATCCAGGCCAAAGAGGATCTTCATGGTGACGATGATGAGGGCGGCAGCCTGCAGATCGTAGCTTGGAAGGAAGGGATGACTCACGCGGTCGAATGTGTGGAGCGTTTGATCCGCCATCCCAGCCCGCTCCGTCAGCCTGCAGACCCAGAGGTGGAGCTCATCTGAGAAACACGGAAAAACCATCAATCGATCAGAAACTGTTCACACGGTTTGACTTTGGCACAGTGGCATCAGGAGGGTTGTTGGTCATTGGAGGCGTCTACAACGAGAACAGGAAGTATGGCACGAGCGTTTAAGAAGTTGTGAACGTGACTTCCTGTAACACTGGGATGGATTTTGATTGGCTATGTTTAGAGTCGTAGCAGCAGTAGTGTTGTTGGTACTGGCGGCATTGTTACCTGGCAGGTTAGCATCGGTCAGGTAGCGCAGGCTGAGCAGAGCCGGGTGCAGCAGACTCTGGCGGTTGATTGGAGGAAAAGCAGGAAGTTGCAGGAACAGAATCAGAGTCTGAGCCTCTTTATGAACAGCCTTGTGGGATGGGACGCTCTGCAGACAGAGAGAACACAAAAGCTTCACTTTAGCGCCGACAGCTTCCTGCTAACTGTGTGTGTATGTGTGTATGTATGTGTCTGTATGTTTGCGCTCTGTGGAATAAAATTTAATCTGAAACTAAAACTTAATTCGTCTCTGCTGTGTTGAAGTGACGGCAGAAGTCGCACGAACAGACCGAACAGGTCCGGTTGGATTTGAGGGAACTGACTCTTTGAGCATATGATTGATCACAGTATTGATTGATTCTTAGCAGCTGATGGATTCCTGACCTCCACTCTGAAGATGAGAGCGTCTTTGCCATAGAGTTTCATCTCTTCAGGAAGTTCCTCATAGCTGTTCACGTAGGGGACGTGACCTTCATTCACCAGCCTGAAACCAAACACATAAAACATCTCCAGGACTTTCCAGGACTTTTCAGGACCTCCACAGGAGAGCTTTGAATAATCAGCAGGTGTGTGTGTGTGTGTGTGTGCGTGCGCGCTGTCACCTGAGCAGATCGCTGAGTGTCAGCGGCTCGCGGCTCCACACTAGAGCCAGGTGGAGCAGAGCCAAAGTCTTCCTCATGCTCATCAGGCCCTGACTCCGCTTCTGCCGCCGTGTCAGGTAGCTGAGGGCGTCGGCCGAGCCCGAACACACTGACCAATCACTGCAGCTCTCTGAGGAGGTGAAGGAGCAGAGAGACACCAGCTTCGTTCAAACATGGACACAAACAAATGTGGCAGAAAACGACTCGAACTGTCTTCAAATTTCTACACAAAAAACACAGGAAGGGCATTTTTACTTCATACAGTAACACCTTCAACATCCTCACAATGTTTGGACAAATTCAAAAACAAGTGGATTTATAAACAGAAACTAAAAAATTTTCATGAATCCAATGGTTGAAACATTTGGATGGTGAGTTAAAGTTTGTTTGTGTAAAAACTGAAGCCGCTGCTCGTGTTTGTTTTCACTATGATAATTTTCACACTGAATTTTTTTTCTTTTCTTTTTTTTTGCTGAATTGCATCACTAATAAAAAAAACAAACAAACACATTTATACATTTTATGAAACTGTCACGTTAAATGTGACCTCACTGACTTCACCTGTGTTTGATCCGGCCGTGCTGGACGGGTTTGTCTCTCCGTCCGTCTCACTGTCGAACATGATGGACGACTCGGCTGCACTTACTGCACTTTCTGAGTCTGAGTCCGGACCTCGCTGACAGACAGAAAGACGGACAGACAGTTTGTGTACTGAACTCTTCTGTGTGGTTTCTGTCCTGTCGAATGCCGTCAGTTTCAGTTTCTTCCTCCAGCTGAACTTTTGTTCTCATCACATCAATAATTTAGGATGATTTACGTCATATTTTTAGAATTAGGATTTTCAGTTTCTGGATCATGTAAAAAAAAAAAAAGGGCTTAATCCAGACAGCTGCAGTAACTTTTAGGACGTGGGGATGAGGCCTTAAATTAAAACTTCCGATTTTTTTCACATCAAAGTCGATTTACTATTTTTATCCATTTTTTCTTGAAAATCAAACTAAAAATGACAAAGAAACGACTCAAAACACACACACACACACACACACACACATTTATATATGTATGTGTGTAAAATAATGAATAGAGCAAAATGAAATTCCTTCCTGGAGTTAAAATGCGAGCTGCAGACTCTTTCAAAGTGCTCTCTGTCGTTTCAGGGGAAGTTCTTCACGTTTGCACTGCAGCCTGCAGTCATTTGACAAAAAACATTTACATGTAATTCTTCCTTCATCATAATTCTCAGCAACCTAATTTTGAGGCTCCGGGAACCAAAAACAAGCCTAGAAAGACAAAATCGATCTCCATTAAAAAAAAAAAAAGTCTTCCTAAAGAACAAATTCAAATGAAACGATCAAATCCGTCTGTTTGTGTGAAACTCACCAGTTTGAAGAAGGAGCTCCTCACTGGGTTGCGTGTGTACGCCTGTCGACTCTTCTGCAGGTAAAGTCTCCACAGCTCACGCAGCACGCCGTCCTGAGACATTTGCATCAGAGCAACTTCACGTCACAACGTCTCTCTCTCTCCGTCTACACACTGGATTCAAACGTGTGAACACTGACCTTGAAGTGCGGATGGACGCCCAGCTGGAGCAGAGCGTCGGCCTGCCGCCTCAGGATGAACTGGAAACCCTCACAGACCATCCACTGACGGCCGCCCTCTGACAACACCAAGCACACGATTCACTCAGCCAAACATCCTTTCATTCATCAATCAACTGACTGAACCAACAATGAGCTTCTTTAACACTCAGAGTGAGGTCGCATTAAAACTGAAACTCATTTTCATTTCACATTTGTTTGAACTGCAAAATCATCCAGAGCTCAACGTCACCATGTGTGCCTACAACAAAGAAAAACCCAAAATATTCAGTAAAGTTTGATTTGAAAACTGAAAAAACAATGAGAAACTGAGAATTTCAGATACTTTCAAAATCACTTTAAATATGAATGAGTAATCTTATATGTAACTGTCTTTGTTAAATTCACATCTTCCTGTTTTCCTGTTAATAATCAGAAGAATCACCAGCTGCTGTCCAACAGGTTTGAAATCCCCGACGTGAATAAAAATGAAACAGATCTCTTCTCAGATTGTGGCAGTTGTGGAGAAAACATTTGAGCTCAGCCGAATTGTTTGTTTGTTTGAGGACAGAAACACCAACCACGTCTCCTGGTTTTGCGTCCTCTGCTGAGGGTGCTGATGCGGGCGGAGCCAGGAGTGAAGGTGGAGTCCACTACCTCTTGGGTTCTCTGAGGACGTTCGGACACAAGTTCACAAATTCAAACAGGTTTCAAATTCACACAGCCAGTCTCTATGTGACCTGATGCTGCCACCTGCTGACACACAGTGGTACTACAGACAGAGGAAAACTGAAACTCTCACACTGGCACCAATGAATAAAGTTTTACTTTGAAAATCTCGACAGTCTGAAATAAAAAGTTTGATGTGACTGAAGAACGGAGACAGACGTGAACTCACACAGGGAACACAGAACTGAACGAACACAGAGAGCAGCCTCAGATTTGAATAATTGACTCGATGTCACACTGACAACAGCTGTCATGACTCCACTGCTTCAGTTGCTGGTTTATCAATGAAAAGGAATCCAGCAGGAACTTTTAGATATTTTACTTTCAGCTGCAGGCTGCGAACAGAGCCAGTGATGATCTGATATGACTCATCAGTTCATCACACTTCATACGAATCCATCAGGATCTGTTTCATGAAGCCGCTTTAGTGAAAACTCTGAGTCTGTTCACCCTGAAATGAGGAAAACTCTGGGTTTCCTGTTTCATAAAGAGAGGTAACTTAAACTCTGAATCAGTTGCTATGGCAACTGAGTCTGTGAAACTAACCTGGTTGTTGGCAGGTTTTCTTCACAAACCTCGGGTTTCTCTCTGTCTCCTCCCTCTTTCAGCGCCAGAAACAGTTTCATTTCCTCATTCATTCATTCAGTTCATGAAGCACGCACATCTGAGCTGAGTCTTACCGACTGTTTGACAAAAAATCCCGGTTGGTTTAGTCTGTTAGTAAAACTATAGAAAATGTAATTTTGTGCTGAACACGCCGTGTCCTTTTGTCGAGGATTTTATAGATGAGGAGGCTGCGTTAGTGCGCAAGGATTAACACACAGACAACATCAGGAGATGATTTTGGAACTCGATGTTTTATCATTTCCAGATGACGACCTGTTGCTGTACCGTTTTTCTCTACAGTCTGTCACATATCTGTATAACCTTATCCGTCCTCTCATCACCAGCATTGCTCAAATGTCAGTTAAATCAGGTGTTATTTATTAACTAAACGGGATAAACTTGAGAGGAGTGTATGTGAAAA
>JAPZDX010000010.1:19853675-19866510 GCA_029783625.1 Naso annulatus | reverse complement strand
AGATTTTTCACATTTTGTTCTACTTCATAAAATGAGTCAGTGACCAGACTCGAGCAATTTGAACATTTTCCTTGTCTTGAAAAAAAAAAGCAGTCGCTAGCAAGTGTAAATGAGACTACAGAGGTTGTTGAAGACATTAAAGGTCATCATGCAAAACATGAAGCTTCCCTGCTTGCTGCTAGTCCACCTTAACAGCCTTGTAGTGTTTATTAAGTTAGAATAAAGTGTTTTCAGCACAGTGGTGACACTTAAGTCATGCAACTGTGGTGTAGTTCAATTATAGCATAATGTTAGGTTTTTACTTTTGGAAATTGCATTTATGATTAACTATTGTTTGTAACAGAGCTTATTTTCTGCAACCATCAAAAATCCAACAGAAACATCCGATTGACTTTCTGTTAAGGGAACAAAAATCTGTTATCCCTGCAGCACTTTATGACACAAGGTGGCAAAATGAATCAAGACTTGTTTGATGACAAAACTAGAGGTAGGCACAAACCAGTGTTTCATAACCCCTTCTTAAAAATGAGATGCCGCAATATCAGTCCAGTCCACTAATATTACTAATGTTACTCCCACACAAGTTAAAAACACAGTCAGCTTTTGCCACACAAGTTCATCAAAATTTCATGTGCCTGAAAAGTTTTGATCTTCCTTCAAACTTGTGGAGGGATGTTAGACTCGGGCTGTGTTTAAAATCACTTCCTATTTTATTTCGTGCACTGACCTGAGAGACCGCCATAATGCGTGAATGTCTGGTTCACTAATTTTAGTTAGTGTTTTCCAAAAATTCCCATAATGGAGGCAGAAAGTGGTGTAATTTTTTTGTACAATATTTACACTTAACAGTCCAACAGTCCCTAACGGAATTTTTTAGACAATAAGGAAAAGAAATGTATGCTTATTTCCACGCACATCAAACATATGGATGGAAACCCACCTTTACACTGAAAATTACAGCTGCGTGACGCTAAACCTGTCAGTGCCGATGCAAAAGAACAACGATCCTTCAGCTAAAATCTCAACTTTAGTACTGCGCACTATTGAGCAAACCGTTCGGTGTGCGCTGTACAGAGAGGAAGTAGTGAATAAGTGAATGAGGGGGTGATTTTGGACACTGAACGTCTGACAGCAGAGGGTCTTGATGTTGTGGCGGGCTGTAATCTGAGCAGATGTACCCAATACGGCCCTCTTACAGGGACGGTGGACTTGAATGGATTCTCACACCAGCAGAAGAAAAGCTGGCAGGATGCTTCACATATAAATTAAAGCAAATCACTTTCAGACACCGTCAGCAACAGAGGACAGACTGCAGCGAAGCAAGTCCTTCTTATCTGATCACATTTCTATCTCCATAAAAATGTGAGATTTACCACTTTCGTCAAGCATTATTTAAGAACACATAAATTGTGTCGTAAAAGATAATGCCTAATTTAAGGAAAGGAAAACTGAGAGTGATTCAGAAGTGAAAAAGGTTGACTCAAACTTTATATAAGGAATACTTTTCTTTCTTATGTTGCCTTGTGATTAAGCAAAACCTAAAGAAAAAACTCTGCTGATAGATACAAATCCTCGAGCCAAACTTGTGGCTGGTGAATTATTCTGAAAAACTACAAACTCAACAGTTACAGTCCATGATTTTGGAATTGGAGCATTTATTGGATATTAAGCGTCAAAGGAGATTTGGCTTGTTGATTATAATATTGACTGTATTTAAAAGATTAGAATTAATTATTTGTAGACCATGGTAATACTCAAATACACTTTCAGGGGAAAGTATGATCCTGGTTATGTTACATAAACCACAACTTACTGTAGATTTAACACTTAACAGTAATACTATGGTGGTTTGAGAGTTTACACACCCAGAAGAAAAGTCTTTTTCTTTTAGGCTTTGAATTACAGTCACTGTGACCGGGGGACAGACTTTGAACAGGCTGATTCACTGATAACACTAGTGCACAAACAAACAGTAGTGGCAGAGCAAGATCTAATCGTCTCTGTCACTCATTATTCAAGTCACAGAAATACACAGAGGTGGAAAGTAACTAATTACATTTACTCACCATACTGTAATTAAGTAGTTTTTTGTGTACTTGTGCTTTTTTTAAGTAGATTTTTAAATCTGTAATTTTATTTTTACTTAAGCAGGTTTTGTTTTAAGTGCTGTGCTTCACAACATTTTAAATCAAATCTGTTAGAGTAAAAATAAATAAATACATTTTTAAAATAGCTAAAACAATAAGTTTCTCCAAGTTTTCCATGAACTGGTGCTGCAACCGTGGGCCAGTAACCATTCATCTGATTGGCTCTGGCTGACTAACCGCAGTGCCAGAAGGTGAACAACAGTCAGTCGCACACACCCAGACAGCAAAGGGGCATTGATTTAAGGGGCATGAAGATGGAGAGATGATATTACAATCCACCGTGACCCCCCAAAAAGTAATTAAGTAACTTACTAACGTACTCTGAGTACATTTTAAATGAGCTATTTTTTTACTTTTACTTGAGTTCATTTTTACACTAGTAATTTTACTTCTACTTAAATAAAATTTTTATCAAGGTAACAGTACTTCTACTGAAGTAGATTTTTTGATTTTGGATTTTTTTTTTTTGGACACTTTCCACCCCTGGAAATACATGTGGTGAGACGCAGTTAATGGTAGTTGTTGTCATGTCAACTTATAACGTCATTTGTTGGTGGCGTTTATTGGCTCAAACTGATTGCTTTGGGACCCCCAAATAATGGATTTCTGAGACTGCAGGACAGTTGCCCACTTTACGCAGCTGGTAGTCCAGCTTTGACGTCATGCAAATTCATGGGTATTGCAATCATTTGCAATTGCAACAGTGCAGGTCTCTATTAGGGTGTATAGTAGAGATATAAAGCTAAGGATGGCCATATGGTGTGTATATTATTTTTCTTCAACAAAACCAACGTTGCCTCAGTGGGCCTCTTAATACTTTCCAGCCTCCCTTCGCTGTCTGTGCCGGTAAGTCAAAAGGTTATAAATATGAATCTGACAAAACTGGAGGGACAAAAACAAATGTTGCTATATGGATGATTACATAAGTGTTTGGTTATTCATTTTCCTACATCTTTTGACAGTAAGAATAATTAAGCACATTTCTAGCCTTACCCTTTAAAAAGTCACACAAAAAGGGGAAACGTGAGATTGAATTTACCACGCCGACAAGTGACAACTCGGAACAGTGACAGTCGCACTTGTGACTTAGCCTACGTGGAGATAAACAGATGCCTAATTATTTAGCCTAACATTATGCGGTTCAGCTACAATGCGACGACACTCTGAAGATGTTTTTTTTAACGTATTATAAAGAAAATTTTAAAAAATGCTGAAGGAGCAACATATGCTTCAAGTCACAAGTGCTCCATCGTGATGACGTTGCCTGTGTTGACACCGCTGAAGAGGCTGCTAGCAAGCTAGCTGCACTGTTAGCAATTCCTTTAAGACTGTAACGTTATGAGGTGGACTCACAAAACCCATACAGACCAGCTAACTATTGTTTTAAAATTAGTGTGTCAGGAAATGAGGTTACGTACAGTAACGCGGAGAGAAGGGTAACCTCTCAAACAGGACAACGGAAGAAGAGTCGTAGGAAGTAACGTTAGCGCACGATACTATGCTACAGTCACTAGCTTGTCAAATCAGGTAACATCTCCGAAGTGTCGGAGCGTTACGACTCCAAAAAGTAGTCGTTAAAAAAAGACAATTTAATTCGTACACAGCGAAACATTTAGCGGCATCGTTTTCCTTTCATTTGGACTTTTGTAGTGAAGTAAATAGGTCACAGAGCAGCCAGTAGCAGGGCCATGTTCACTTACGTCTGGATGGTTGGTTTGATTCACCCAAGGCTTTCCTTCCCCCGTTGCCGGTTTTCTTGTCGGTCGTGCTCTTTCCTCCTCCTGAACTGTTATTTTTCTTCCCTTTTTTCACAACCTCCCATTTGCCGACCGAGCCGTTATTCGAAGCCATGTCTCCGATCCAGATGGGGCGTTATTAGTTCGGGGGTACCTTGACTTCCTGGCTACTTCCTCCCAGCACAGAGAAGCAAATCGACGGGACGCTCACTCGCTGCTCTGATCATTTAACCGTCCGCGTGCCACGTCTCGTTGTTGGTGTGACGTCAGAAAAATACGTTTGAACCTGGACCGTTAGTTTCATTTCTCAAAGTTCACGCAGATGTTGGTTTATATTAAAATATATTCAAGAGTTATCTCAAGTTTCCATGAGAATTATTAAATTTTAGAAAATCGATAAATTTTTGTCAGCTCAAATTTTCAGTCTGTTGTCAAAATCGCTGGTATGTTTAAGTCGCTATAAAAAATAAATAACAGTCCTGATTTTTTTATGTCCATGCTAGGATATTACTCAAAACTGGAGTGTATAAATGTTTCCATTATTGTAAATATATATTTGTACTCATTTCAAATTGAGACTCAAATAATGTAATAAATCTAGATCAAACCCCAGGTACATGACTCTTTGTAAACACAATGCTGTTCTGCTTATATTCTTTTCTTTATATTTTAGCAACAATAAGTGCTGAATGTAAGCTCAATTTTGAAAAAACAAAAGCAAAAAATTTTCATTTAATTAATTAAAAGCTCCTCTTTAAGTTTATTTTATAAACTGGATCTTATTTGCTATACGGATGACACAAAACAGTTGGGGAAAAAAATAATGTAGATCATGCGTCAGTGACTTTCATATTTAAATTGCTGCACTGAAAATGTATAATCTGGTTGCTTTAAGCTCTCTGTTGTGGACCCCACTGACGAGAGCCAGGTCCACTTAAACCATTAGACCCCGGGCAGCTCTCTATCTGCCTGCCATCTGTGGAACAGACGGTGAGTTTTGGCTGCAGTGTCTCTCAAAAGAGGCACTTTTTCGCTCAGATGAGTCGCTCAGTGTTTGGCACAACCTTCCTGGATCTCTCTCAAGACCTCAGCAGTCTGATCTGATCTGACTGGAAGCTTAACTACTGACCACAGCGGATGCTCCACAAGGTAAATATCATAATCTTATCGAGTCAATTGTACTTGAGTTTACTTCCCAATAAACTTCAAAATAGTTTCAAAATAGCTTTTCCAGTGCAAATTATTTCCAGGGAACATGGGGAATAATAATGAATAACAAATAGAGCAGCAACACAGTAGACATCACAAACAAAACATGGTTCAGAATCATGGGATGTTCATTTACTTGAACCTCAGAGCTTTATTTAATTCCAGCAGTAACTCCAAATGATGCAAGTTTATCAAATGGCCGCCATAACAACAAATGGTGAGAGAGGGTTTGATGTTTTGTTCTCTCTGACTGGTCTAACTACTGTCAATCACACTCAGTCTTGCTGTTAATAACAATAAACCAAACCCATAGTGCCTTGGCAGCCACTATGGTCTTTTAACGACTTGCAACAAAACTAAATTAAATAGCAAAATAGAAATGATAGCAGCTACAATGTTTAACTCACTTAACCCAGTCAAACATTAGTATTTAGTAGTGTCGGTCTGTAGTGTTACTGTTTTTTTTAAAAAAAAAAGTTTATTCATAGAATCCAAAGCCTGTCATCTGTCTGATAAATAACTTTTACACTGACGCCTCTGACTCGGCCATGGAGGACTCCAATGTAAATAAAAAGCAAACCTCTTTCAAACAAATCTACAAAATATAAAATAGCATCTTTATGTGTCTTTCTGGTTACGGCCAGTCACTGCATGTTGGCATTTTGGATCATTTCAGTCGGTTTGTTTCGCTACATTTAGTGCAAGACTTTCAATTTCCTCCTACTCAAAACCACTTTTTTTTTTTTTTTTCAGAAACTGTACAGAGCAGATTTAAAAAAAAAAAAGATAAATAAATAAAAACAATATTACATAATGCTGTCTCATTAACAAGCTGTCAGTACAGTTCTATGAGTAAACCATCTCTGGTGGGACAACTTGATGATTAAGAGCATACTCTGGTGTTTTACCTCGGAATGATGACTTCTTAATGCATGTGTGAGCAGGTCAAAGCCTGTGATATGAGTGGGGGCTAGATGTACGTTCACAGGTCATCATATGCAACATGTTCAAAATATATCTGCAGGCCTCTCTCCTAAGGGGCTTGACAGCATTTATAATCTCACCTCGTGAAATTTACAGCCAAAATATCCTTAAGTTGATCACATTGTGTGGAAAATATTGTGGTTTTATTTATAAACTCTGACGCACGTGTGTGTCTGTGTCCGGTCACCAATCAAAGTGCATGATGAAGGAAAGTGGCCTGCCTCTTAAGCCAGACATATTGATATCACCATTGGTTCCAGGCTGTCAGTGCTGGATCCCTGTAATCTCATTGCTATTAACCTCAAACCTTTCACAGACTAGCAGGCTAAACTAGCCCTGCAATGCAGCTGTCCCCTCGGGTGCAGGTTAGAGTGAGTCGAGTCGGGCAGCCGGGCCCGGGTCCAGACAGGTCTGGGTAAGTGTCCTTCGCTAGTAAGAGTTTGAGAAGCTAGGCTGTGCAACAAAGTTGTCATGGATATCGACAGCCGCAGACATGTCGGGAGAAGGGGTGGAATTTTTAAAAAAAAAGGAGGAAAAAGAGGGATTAAATAATGACAATAATGATCAGGTAGGTTTAAGGGTGAGAGGCAGGGACAGGTTGATTAAGTTATTAACAGAGGAAGAATAGTTCAGAACTCCTGGTCTCCCTGGTCTCCCTGTGCACCCTCGTCAATCTCTTCATCCTCCGGTGGAGCAAATCCCTCCTGCAAAAGAAGGCTGATGTCAGTGTACGGCAGAATGAGCAGTCATATTGTTTCACATGGTGGGGTTTGATCTAACTGCTGCGGTTAGTGAAGATGTCTTTATCACAACTTTTCCTCCTTTTTTAAGTTCACATATATCCTTGTTATTTCTGAGACTTTCTCTTTCGCCACACTGCATCACTCTGCACTGCTCAGAACTGATACACCAGATATTCATGCAGTGACTATCTGGGCTATTTGAACCTCAGCGAGACGCTTTATGTTGCCTTGACAGTTCACTTTCACTTTGGTGAACATCAAGCTAACGGCTTTGAACACACTGGAGTCAAAAACACTGCAAAATGTTCTAATGGATCAAGGGGAAAAAGCTTAAGAAACTGCAGTCACAAATAAATAACCCTGCAACACGAGGACCGCCTAACAGAGCCATATGTATAAGTGTGATGTCAGTTTTTGAGTTCAGAATTGAAAAATTCTTTCAGATGGAAGGAGAAATGACTTAAAGATATTTAAAGCAAGATGCTCTTGACTAGGGATTTCGAGATATGCAACAACCTGGATAACTGAATCTTCACAGACACTTGAATAAGTATTTTATCTTTAAACATTTTATCATCACATCAAAGACTCCGAATAGAAATCAAGTGGAATCATGAGGTGGCTAGAGATTCCCAACCCTGATGTAAATGCAGCCCATTTATCATATTACAAACACAAGTACGCACACTCATATATCTGATCTGTGCGATTGTTACTGCATGAGGATAAACACTGTAAAATTTACTGCAAAACATTTCCATATTGATGCACATGCTTCGCCTGAGTGATTTGACTGCATTTACCTCTGTAGCGTACAGTGTATCCATGATTTTACTGAGGACTGGGTTATTTTCATTTTCATGTTCCTGGCAGATTACCTCTATGTCTCTCAGCTTTCCAAAGTAGAAGTCTCTTTCCTTCTCCAGTCCTTCTACTGTCAGCTTCATATCCAGCAGCTGAAAGCAAAAACAGCGATACAGATTGTTTAATTTAAAAAAAAAAAGAAAAAAATTACAAAAATGTTGACAGAATACAGCATGAATGACTATGAGCACTTCTCAAGACAGGATGGCATTTTTTTTAGGACAAACAGCAGTAGCACACATGCACAGGACCAAACAAATCAGACATCTGAAAAAGTAAATTTATCTTTATATTAAATATGCTCTATGTTGCATTACCGCAACAAAGAAAGATATTAAAGTTATTTTATTTACAGATTTTAAAATGATTCACAGACTCTCACAATGTGAAAATGTGCTGAGTCAGCCCAAACATCGCTGCACACTGTATTCATCATAGCACAGACCAGGCACAGTGACCTTGTGTTGTCATGAGAGAGCAGTGTCGGGTTGGCTAGGACTCATTTAGTATTCTCAACATGACATGGCCTGTTCTACAAAGGGATCACAAAGTCAATCAAGTGTGACGGTGCAGTTCTGGCAAACTTCGAGACCGACACCTTCATGAGCCTAAAGCATAACTTAAATCTTGAGACCTGCAAAAGAAGAAAGCTGGTACTCCTTCAGTGGGTGTCAAGGTAGGAAACTACAGGGTGAATTGGCTGAACAGACCAGGCAGACGCACCTGCTGGTTGAGCTCAATGAGCTCAGCGTCTCCTCCGTTGCGGGTCATGGGAGCGCCCCTGCGGGCCATGTTGTTCTGCCTCTGTGGGGTGGGAACCGTCTTCGGGACTGTGGGAGATGTTCTCACGGGGCCTGAAACACAGAAACACACACACAAAGGTTTATATATCGACATCTTGTTTGGATGGATGCGTTTTGGGCTGTGTTGTGGTTTTTTTTAATTCATAAAACTGCAAAGATCCGATCAGATCCCTTGTACCACACATACCAGTCAATTACACCAATCCATCTAAGTCATAAGCCCCTTTTATGCAGCCTGTTCAAGGCTGGAATGTTGCAGCGTCATTCTGCCAGGCCATTTTGTTAAAGGTGTGACTTTTTAAGTTACGTGTGTGACAGCAACCCAAGATAAAGCAGCAGTTAGCAGTTAACTCAAAGAATAGAACAGCAAATTCTTACAAATCGGGGAGGCAACAAGGTCTGAAATCCTCTAACCCTTTCAAGCAAAGAAAAATTTCAACTGCCATACAATAGGGGCGATGCACGATTCTTATCGTCACAATACACCACTGTTACTGTCGTTACAACTAAAGGAGCTGCCATTTGTTATACATCACACTAGATGCCTCCGCTGTGTTACCTTTGCTCCTCTTTTTCTTTCTAAAATGACACACTGTGGTGGCTTTATGCTGGCCTTACTCTCACATAGCCAGCCCTACCACCACAGCATTGTGTCAAGGCTGGCCATCTGATTGGCTGCACATATTATTATGCTGCTAAAAGTAAGAAATGCTCTGGCCTGTTAGTATTTATTTAAACTAATCACTATCGTCCTGGGCAACGCCAAGCCCATTCTGTCACAACTGTGCCCATGCAGTATAGTAACACAGAGAAGGCGGAAAGAGAGGAGAATGCCAACTAAAATAGTTCCCCAATGAAAGACTTATACCAACAGTGAGCATCTGGCGAGTCAGACTTTGGACTGTGGCATCTCTGTGTAAAAAGAGCTACGGTTTGAAGACAGACAAGCCACTCAGCAAGCGCCGATGAGCACACATACACACATGGTCAATGCGAGGGATGTTACCTGAGCAGGAGGGTCTTTTAGGCTTGTGGAGAAATGGTTCACCTGGGTTAGAGGTGGGAATGGGGTTGCATGAGGAGGTGAGGGCAAACAAATGAAGCTTTTGGGTGTTTGACACACACAAACACCTGTGTGTATTTGTACTGTACCTGGGTTGGGAGGCGGTGGCGTACCCTCCTGGCCCTGCCGTGTCAGTACAGGGTCGTACTCTTTTCCATCATAGTTGGCATCAAAAAACTTCTTAAACCATTGAAGAAACTCAAAGTTGTCCTGGAACTTCCCCTTCACCAGCCTCTCAACGGGAATGATCTGAGAGGGACACAACAGAAGACGAAAAGAAAGGAGAGAGATGGATTAAATGTCCAACAATTGCGAGGGTAAGGAAGGATTTCACCGGCCAGTTATGGTTTATATAATGTTATTTAAACTGTAGCCAACATGTTCCTGTGCATATTGGATCTAGAAGAAATGTTAATTCTTGGAATCCTTGAAAAAAACAGTGATAAGGACACAGAGACAAGCTTTAGCTCAAAGGCTCACACCATGAAATTACAAAAAGAAATGTGGGAATAACATTATAATTAAAAACTATGCGTTGGCACTATATTGAACATACTAGATGTACAGTGGCTCGTTCTATTTGCGATGTAGTAAATGACTATATCACGAACATGAAGTACAAATCGGCACATAATTTTATTAATCTGGCATGAGATTCACCCGGGCATTTCACTTGTCTTGCTCACTCCTATAACTATACAGCCCTATTACAAACTATTCTGGGCCCTTGTAAAGATGCTGACCATGTTATCACGACGTCCCCTGTTAAAGTAAAGCCAGCGCCTATTGTTGCACATCACGCATCTCCTCTCTCCCCACTATTTCTGTCAGCTCTTCACTGACTGAAATCAAAATAAAGTCAGAATTTCCTGAAGAAATACTTAAAACAAGGAGCTATTCTTACAACTGTAGCAATAGTTTCTAGCACTTATGAAAGGATGAAGCTATGAAAGGGCTGAAAAATGATTTGTTCAATAAAAGTATATAGAACGTACGTGTGTGTGTGTGTGTACTCACCTTGTCTACATTCATTCTCTTAAATGCAGCCTGTAAGACTTTGAAATTGTGGATGTATTCATGTTCCAATTTTGCACCGAACTTCACTTTCTTTAACAATATGCACCCTGGAAACAGCATGTCCATGAACTGACAGTACGCAGCACCTTGGGGGAGAAAACACACACACACACACACACACACAAACATATTTACCTTTCAAGCTAAAGAAACACTTCTAATTTAATTACGAGCTCGACATGAATTAAATGTGTATGTTTACCTGAACCAAGCTGTTCGATCTTTGTGTAGGTGAGCTGTAGGGAGTCGTTTACCCATGCCAACATGTCATGACGACTCAGGTTCTCTATGGTCATAGAGGTGGAGTAGACATTCACCGCCATCCTCCTGTTCCATAGAAACACACACACAAGCATGTGAACACAGATATTACATGCCACAAAAAATGTCTGACTGCTATGGGCTGATTAATATTTTATTCTACAGTTGTAAGTGTGCCATGGTGCATGTTCAATTAATAACTGCAACCACATTTGTAATCTTGAGATAAGTTACTACTTACAAAAATACTTAACTAGCCATAAACACAAATTAATCCTGGTTCAAACTTGTAAGGCACTGAGTAACTTCCTTTTGAAATTTGCTGTAAAAATAAAATTGAATATTTATATTCTGAAAATTTAAAACAATTGAAGAATTATGATTATACTGCTATTAAATAAGGTTAAGTTATACTGTCTAATGTAGCCATTATGTGAGTAGTCCTTGCTTGACTGCTTTAATATTAGGTAAAAAAATTTATAATTGAGACATACACACTTTACTCACCTGCGCTGGGTGTGCGTTGGTTGTGAACTGTTCAAATCAGACTGTGGTGGACCACCTTAAAAAAAAAACTAGCAAGAGAAGTCAGCATCATGTGAGTTATCAGTCCGGTTAATGTAAAGATAATCATACATTAAAGTTACTTTACTCACTTCATTTCAAAAAACATCAGATTTTTCCTTAAACATAACTAACGTTTTTGTCTTTAGACCCCTTTGAAACATAACTTTCTGTATACCTGTACAGTCAGAACGGTTTAGTGTCCTGCTCAAGAGCACCTCCAAAAGGTTACAAAGAGGCACACCATAGATAAACTAGCAGCCGGTCACTAGTTCACCTGCTAGGCCACTAATCTCTGCCTCAGTTACTGTAATCCTTTTAGCGCGGGTCCATCATGATGTAACCCACTATCGTTCACAAAGACTGTTGAGATCACCAGCAGGTGTATCCAACAGGCATAAAAACCAGTGCAGCTTCATCATACTGACAGCCTGAGATAAGGAAAAATCCAAATATAACAAAGCACTTTCTGTGAACTGACTGCCTCCAAAGTAAACAACATACAGGATGTTGTGCAGAACAATCACTTCCTGACTGCAGGGCTTCACAGACATTACACTGTTACTGTAACCAGGCGAATAATTCTTCCAACCCATAAACTTTCTTTGACTAACTTTTAGGTCAGAAATTGCGCATCAAGTTAGTAAAGGCGTGTGCACCATGATATCTAATAATACTGCTTACAAACAAACAACACTTGCCTGGCTTGCTTAAACTGTTAAAGAAATATTTACAGTCGAGCTGAATCATAGTAAGTCATGATCACTATGTAGTTATGTAACATTAATGAATTCCACAGACCATGAAAATAGTGACAGTCATTTATAATTAGATGCGTGACTACTCTTGAATGTAGGAGTGTAACCCTAAACCTGGACTTTCCCATCTGACAGACCCCGTTTCCAGAACATTCCCCAGATCTTTAATACATCACAGAACTTGTGTTATTGCGTCTGAACCCTTATTATTATTCAAGTCTGTAATAACAAAAAACAATGTCATTTTTAATAGCTTTCTCTTCCCTCCTGTTACTTCAATCTAACTAAGATACAGAAAAGAATATATAAAGTTAATTAAAATCAAACTTCTATTCAGAGCATGGACTATTTACTTATTTGTTTTTAAGGGATTTATACATTAACACGCTTGATCTAAATTTGTGGTTTTTACTTTTGTTTTAGACAGTTTTGGAAACTAGAAAATTTGGCTTTTGCATCTCAACTCGGCATTGTTTATTCTCTTTTGTAGAAAGTGAGTTGTTTTAGCCTGTTTATTTTGTTTGTATTGTACTTAATATCGTTACTAGAGCTGAAACAATAATTTGACAGACAGAAAATGCATTAGCAACTATTTTGATATGTAAAAAAAATCACTAACAGACTTT
>JAPZDX010000010.1:19840130-19852281 GCA_029783625.1 Naso annulatus | reverse complement strand
GCCTCTCAAATAAATGCAAACATTTGAAAGTCTTAGTCATTTTACAGACCAAAAGATTTATCAAGGAAACAATAAAAGGTTACTTATTAATGACAATAATCATAACCTTTAACTCTAAATGGGGTTGGAAGTTTTTACTTTCAAAATGTGTTACCCTGTCTTAACACTACAAACAAGGGAACCATGTTTACTGACAGTTGCTATGAAATGAAAATGTGCAATAAAATATTTTAATAAAATTCAATTTGTACTGATTTTAATGGGTCACAAAATATGGTGCGTCACCAACCCCCTATTCTTGCACTATAACCAGTGTATTACAGTATTGCACAGATGTTGTATGTAAGCATATACACAATACATGTGCAAACATAACTGTATTTTTTCTAGTAAATATGACACATTTTTTTCCTGCGTTAATACTGCTCAATTATCCCCGACCTTATTGTTTAAAACGAATCTGGAAGAGTCTATCCAACCATTACGTCTTTACAGTCAAATAAAAGAAATTTATTTGACACTGAGAGTCAGGAGATAGCACAACACTAAAGGGGGTGTTCGCTGTCAGCCATATAAACCCTGTCAAACATAAACCTGTGGTTTGAGTGGTGAGTTAACTAGTTACAGCCTTGTGCCAGTGAGTTTCACGGGTCAGCCTGCGTGTTTTGACAGCTGACATCACAGCCGCGGACGGTGCGACAGACACTGCCGCCTCTGTGTGACTGAACGTTGCTAGCTACTAACGTTAGCTTACTAGTTACACTGCTAGCGGCTGCGAGTAGCTGTTGTTATTGTTGTTGAATTTAGAGTTTCCACCAGGTTTTATTGAATCCCAGTGATGTTTGTGAACTCAGCAAACATCCAAGTGTGACTGAAAATGAGACTTTCTCCAGCCTGACGTTAACGTTACCCCCCTCTGAAGGCCTTTTCGATAATACACACACCGCACGTTACCAGTGACAGAATAACTGTCAACTACGAGGTAACGAAGGTATTTATTTGAGACAAAAATTAAACAAGCATTTTTAAAAAGTGATTTAAAATGCCAGGACGCACATTTTGAGTTAACTTTTTTTCAGAATACTCACTGAAGAACGACAGCGTCCCTCTCACAGCCGTCCCGTTGTCTGATGATGGGCTTTCCGTTGCTATAACCCCGACTGGTTTCTCAGCAAGTTGCGCGAGAGTGCTTTCAGTTAAACCGTTCGGAGTACGCATGCGCGAAACAGTTGCACTGTTTTGATATTACTTTGAGTGAAACTGGTGTCCCGTGCGCAGCCATGACGGAGAAGGTTCGAGCGGCGTGACTGTGGCCAATGGTTTCTGTTTAATGTGACTTTCAGTATTTCTCCCTATTCTTTACTCACTTTAAGTGGAATTTCACATATTATTTCGCCAAAATTTAAATATCAACATTTTATTCGATATCAGCATTGGTGGCGGAAGTACTCAAATCTTTTTACTAAGTAACAGTAACGTAGTAATACAACAGGGTAGAAGTACTCTCTTAACTGTTAGTCTTGTAAAAACGAACAAAAGTACTGGCATTAAACGATACTCAACTTCAAAAGTAAATGTACTAATTATGCAAAACTGCACATATGAATAAAACAAAGCTATTATACTGTCACAAAAATAGTCATATTAGCCTCCTCTCAATGAGGGTCTAATGACGGAGGATGTCACATACTGCACAGAATGCATAGCTCCAGAAGGTAAATTTAATTTGTAAAATTGGGTTGTATAAATAAAAAACTATTGGCACCTTTCTTTGCAGATTTTATTGTATTGTAACATTATTGATGATATCCTCCACTTTACTATTTTTAATCTTTTTTTAAAAACTTCTATTTTGTGTGTGTGTGTGTGTATACACACTTTTTTTTTGCCTTTTAGACACATCAGATGACACGTGAGAATCAAGATGTTATTTTTCTCATTTTATTCTTTTATTCTTGTGGTAAGAAACAAGCAGCCACTTACAGATTCAACAGGTTCACTGTCCAACACAACAAGAATCTACAAACACACACAGCCACTGACCAGTCACAGTGCCTTCAAAACAACATAACCATCCAACAATATAATAACGCCACTGTATGTAATTGTAAAAAAACAGCACCAGTTGTGAGCTTGTGACGTTCAGGAGACATTTCCCTCCTCTAACTCTGTGTGGTGCTCTTCATGCATGGGTGTGGGTTGTGGCACGGGTTATTCACATTGGCACATTTATTCTTTCATCTAAAAAAAAAAAACAACAACAAAAAACTGAACATCCTAAATATATAGTTCACAGACAAAAGACGAGATTATGTATAAATATAATACTGCTCGGCAGGAATGAGACATCATCAGGAGGTGAGGTGAGAGGGTCTGTGGTTTTCTTCAGCCTGTGCGGCTCAATCTTCCTGCTCTGTGGAGACACTTTGCTCTAAAAACAATCCCATTTTATTTTTCCTACAAATAGGAAGGTTGCTTTCAAATTGTGGTCCTTGAGATGCTACTGAAACTCAGCGACATATTATAAATTTCTTTCATTGCCCTCTATGCATGGTCTGGGGCCTCATTTATCACCTTTACAAACACTCATTTTCCAAACAGATAAACAGATGAATTGGATTATTCTTGTGCTTGATGACGTGCAAATATTGAAAACCAAAAATGCTGAATCTCACTGAGGAGTTTCTCAACTTGGGAGCTCTTGATGTTTGCCGATTTCTTTCTCAGTTACTATATTTTTCCACAGTAGAGCTACAAAAATTAGTTTTTTGGCCACTTTTGGGATAAAACTCCAAAACAAATTGAATAGCATGCCCATTTCACATAAGCTTGTCCTGTAAAAATGTTATGGCTATACTGTGTATTACAAATTACACATTTACACACTTGTTTGTATCCAGTTTTGGTTATGTTTTTGCAATCTGTTGAATCAAAATCTAGTATTCCCTCCTAACTCAGCGCCTCTTCCAATTGCTAAGGAAAAGTCTTGGCTAACTATATGCTAAATGCTCTGTTTTCTTCATTGGCTAGTTGCTAACTTTGTCTAGTTTTCATCTGGTGCTGGAGAGGCAGCGTTCACTGAGTTTATCGGAGTTTTATTGCTCAAACAAGGTTAAGAGCAATGAGAGTGAATCCAAACATCCAAGTTGTGGGCTGTTATACTAAACTTTGGAAGCTGCTAAAATGCTTTATAAAACTGTTCATACTAAATTCAATTAAGTTACTTTTCTTTATATGTCTATGGGCAGCTATTGCACACAGATTCACACATTTTACACACATTTTGATAAATGAGGCCCCTGGTGTTTGCAGCAGTCAAACAGCTCCTGTATTCCCTCAGAAGGCTGTTAGTGTTCTCTCTGGTACATCAGATGGCACAGCATTCAGTTTTATTGATGTAGACATCTAACATGTGACTTGCCTTACAACTGAACATTTAGCTAACTTTGTAGAAAATACCAAGATATGTGTTTTGGTCCATATCACCCAGTCCTAATGTAATTTACATCAGAATTATTCTTGTGTTCTGCATCACCAGTAGCAGAGTTACAGAAAGCTTTTCCTTTTTATCCTCCCAACTATAATCTTCAAATCAAATTCTTTTCATCCTCCCTTTAAGAAACTGAACTGACTTCTCTTCAGTCTACTGGCACTTTGCAGGGTCTATAAATACCAAACTTTTCATAACAAAAATGCCTACATTTAGCTGTTGTGTGATCAATGCTTGGACCAGATTTATAACCTCAGGTCAGCCCACAGGATGTATCTTCTGTAACTCAGTCTACAGACTCTGCTAAGCTGCAGGTGAGGCAGGGATGTTTGTGGAATTTGTGAGTGTTTTTCAGTCAGAGGCAGTGAAAATATAAGGATGGATAGGATCAAGTCTGACTCTATTTAGAGAGCGTAGCTGCAAGATCACACAGTGTTCGAAGCAGTTGGATTTCACCACCACACAGCACAGTTCATCCACTGGAAATAAAAACACTGTTAGAGGAATCCACAGTGCAACAGGAAGCCAAGCACAGTGGGTGTGCAATCACAAACAGAATCCATACACATCTTCCTATGAGTCTAAAGCAATGGTGTCTACAGTGTACTGTATGTTTGTGTGTGTGTGTGACAGGGGTATAATAGATATTTCACTGACTCCAGTTTTGTTATTTTTAAATAATTCAGCTGACATCACTTCAGTCGAAACCATCAAAAACTGTACTGGTTTTGATCTTTCACAGTTTGTTATTTCATACAAGCGGGGTGACAATGAGTAGGCTTTGTAAATGTTAGAATGATCAGCTTGAATTTGGCACAACATTTTAAATTCAAAGATAGCCCTTCACTCTCATCTTATCAATTAGGTCAGTCACTCCAATTTGGACACCAATTCGATTCGTAAAAAGTCACTTTGGCAGATCACTGATCATCAGTTCACCAATCACAGACACGTGCTTGAATTTATTTTCCCTTCTAAACTTTAATTCTGTGATTTTAAATCAGTGCAGTTTTCCTGGTTGTTGAGAATTTTACAAAACAAGGAGGGTTCGGACGGTTGAAGCTCCTGCCCCGGTGATTACCAGATACCACTGGAGCGACCACCGGGAGGGGCCAGGATCCGAGCCGAGGACCTCTTCGGGATGTGGTCATCAATCTGAGATCCTGGGGGAAAAACACCAATTCTTCCTTCAGTTCTGAGAGTTTTTACGGAAAAACTGCAATGTCATTAGTTTATTCCAGCCTACCTGAGAGGCTAAAGGAGGATTCATGGAGGTCTCGCACTCCCTGGTGCACTCTAGAACCAGTTTGCCCTTTGTTGGCTGCCTCTCCATCTATGGGGCCCAAACCGAGCTCCTTCTTCATAGTGTTTGCCACTTTGGCCACATCGCCAGAGTAGGGATCCCTGTCAACCCCTTTGTAAGCTTGAGCCTAAATCAGAGGTGAAAAGCAAAGAATAAACACTGAACAGATAGATTCAGTGGGTAGAGCAATGATAATCATCGTTAAAAGTTCAACAAAAACTGGTTCTTTACATGGATCTTTGATTTGGAAACATGAGCGATAACTTTATCATCTGGTGTTCTTGGCTCGGGTGGGCATTAGTAATACATATGATAATAATAGTCCTGCAATAACAATCTCATCATAATGTGCAAATGGACATAACACATTTAATTGACCTTACAGTTATCATTCTTATCTTAAGGAGCTTCCTAAAGATTTGACAAATGCTCATAGCTTTTGGTTTATAAAATACACATACTTATTGAAGGGAGCAGACCAATTTACGCTGACCCAGGTATTCTGTGTGTACGCATCTAAACATAGGTTTGTATTAAAAATACTACTGTATTGTAAACAAGATAAATTCTTTATAAATAACAAGCAAAATTTGTATAGGAACATTGGATGAGATGAATCTGTAATTCAGTGATAAATTAATGACTCGACTTGATATGCAGCACGATGTGAAATGCACAAAGCCTAGGGAAGTACTTCCTATAAGCTGGCAGTATAAATCATTCAGTGTACAAAAAGCAGAGCAGAAGCAGACCCTGCAGAGGTTGCATGGAGGAGGTTTTTGCAGACAGCAGCAGCAGAAAAACAGTGTCAGCGTACAGAGAGAGCAGAAGCGTTAAATCCTTTATACAGACTGTCAGATGCGTGCAGTTAGACACAACATGATGGGTGTGTTTGCAGTAGGTTCGCTGTGGATGAGTCAGCATAGCAAAGCAGGAGCCCTGGTGCACTGCTGGAACTACTTGACTTTTTGAGTAACATCGGCGGCAGAAATGTATGAATGACCAAAAGTGAACACACCTTTTCTCTCTGCACCATCTTTTTGTAGAGGTAGTCAGGGAATGTGCGCTGTGGGTAGAACTTTCCCGAGCCCTCGGCACACATGAACACACTGTTCTCACACACCAAACGTCCTCGGCTGATGGTGACCAGGGGGACACCGTGGCAACGCATCCCCTCATACAGGTTGAAGTCTCCGCCCTGCACCTGAGTGCTCACAGAGATCGTCCTGTGCAGACAAGACAGCCATTTGACATTAGTATTTTTATTTGCACAAGATCAAACAACACTGGTGAATAATCTTAATGAGTCACTACGTTGTTAATATAACTTCAAACCTTGTTGCATCTGGATCCCAGACCACCACATCCGCATCAGCCCCAGGGATAATACGACCCTTGCGTGGGTACAGGTTGTAGATTTTTGCGGCGTTAGAACTCGTCACTGCCACAAAACGATTCTCATCCATTTTTCCTGTAACCTGCAAACATCGAATATGCAAGGTGCGTGAGTGAGTGAGTGAGTATAGCACTAACCTGTGGTTTTTAGTCAATGTCAGCAGATAATTTTGCAGTGTACTTGTATTTTGTGTGTGTGTGTGTGTGTGTATGTGTATCTGTGTGTGTGTTCATGTGTATGTGTCAGAGATGGTTACAAGTCTTTCACCTCGAGTCTCAAGTCAAGTCTCAAGTCTCTTCTGGTGGTAATAAGTGTTCATCTGCTGCATGCCAGTCAGTCTACTTAGAACACAGCACAGCTATGAAATCAAAACATGTACTGTATTACAGATAGTAGTAAAGATTGCACATGGGTAATGACGCATGTGCATTATGAAGGGAATAAGATTTAGCTTGTCAGACCTTGTCACTGCTAAAAAGAAAAAAAAAGATTGTTCATGAATCGCAAACCTTGAGTTCATGTCAAGTTTGAAGTCTTTTGAGGTCGAGTCGCAAGCCACTGTGTGTGCGACTTAAGTGCAACTTGAGTCCAAGCCTCAAGTGCAAGTCCCCATCTCTGGTATGTGTACGTACCACTCCCCTCTCCCAAATGACACTCATCCTGTCCTGGACTCCAGCCACTCCATGAGGGATCTTTGTGAAGTCTTCCTTGCCCAGAGCTCTCTGCTTGGTGCTAAACGGACGGTGCTCTGATGCCACAACACTCAGAGTGTCACTGAAAACAGATTATACATGATCAGTTTTGGGGAATTTTTTTTACTGACAGTGCAAATATCTAAAATATCACAAATCACTACCCTCCAGTATGGTAGAAAACAATGTCAGTAATATATTTCAGGGATACAATTACAGTAAAATTATATCTGTGTTGAGTACATACTTGCCCAGCAGGCCCATGAGATAGCTGGGCGTGTTGGAGTCAAGGCGGAGAGGGGGGACGATGACGTGGGCGGCAGCGTGAGCCCAGTCCTGGTGATAATAATGCATCCCACTCAGAACTGCGTGAGCTACTGTGGTCTCTGCATGTACCACCTTACCTGCACGGACAGAAAAGAAAAGAAAAGAAAAGAGGCTAATTACAAGAAGATCATCTTTATTTATTTTTCATTATCACCACAGTAAAAAAAAATCTTTACACAAGTGTTTTTATTGCAACTCACCTTGCATCTTGGCAGCAGCAATCATGTCTCCAGCAGACATACTCGACACATTCACCAGGTAGATCGGACAGCGAGCCTGTAATCACAAGTCCGTTCAATGATTTACAAAGAACATACAGTCACTTGCACGGAGACAGGATATTAAAATCTGTTTTTGCGTCTGTTTACCCTGTTGGCGATGGTGACGGCTCTGTGAGTAGCTTCAGACTCCAGCTGCAGACAATATGACAGCGGCAGAATCACAGAATGAGTGTTTTAATAAGTACTAAACAGACGTTCATATATTAGAGCTTTATCATTAACTTCTACCCAAAAAACTGTAATATGCTGATATTCATGGGCCACAATTAACTTTTCTGTCTATCTGCCAACGGCTGGAAAATTCCAAAAGATTATTGACTGATAAGAAATAACCTCCAATGTAAATTTACCTCTTCTGGTCGACTGATCTCAATACCCTCCGGTCCACTGATGCCCAAATCCAAAGCCTCTTTGGCACTCTAACAAAACGCATACACACACACACACACACACCCAAGAACATGCACACAAACACACACCGTAACAGCTCAATTTTGTAATTGTTTCATCAATATTAAAAACACAATTTCAGGAGGTCACAGCATCTTATTGTTTCATCTTCAGGGACCAAATAGCTGTCAGGATAACTATTACAATAATCGGCTAACCATTTGTTAAAGTTAAAAAAGGAGCAAACAAGCATGTGTGGGCTTTTAAGATTTTTTTTTTATGAGTGTCTGTTGGGTGTGCACCTCGGCCACCAGCTCTCCGTTCTCAGCGTGGACACGTGCGATGGCCCCAATGTCCTTACAGGTCTGCAGAGCCTGGTAAAGCTCAGAGTCTCTCAGCATCATCATATCTTTGTAGGTCATGAACATCTGGAAGGAGTTCACTCCATGTTCTCTCACAAGGGTCTCCATCTCGTTCCGCACCTGATCACAGGACAAAGGTCAGGGGTCAAGGATCTGATTTGATCGGTAGCCAATCACTTTTAAGGACTGAGGAAGTTTGGTTTGTATTGGCAAAGGCAGACAATGAAGAGCATTAGCCAGCGTGAATGTGGGCATAGAGAGAGAGAGAGAGAGGAATTCCCTCCGTGTGTGTGTGTGTGCGTGTGTGTGTGTGTGTTTGTTATATGGGGCATGAAATGAGCTTGGAAAGCAGCCAAAATGAGATCGTATTGCACTCACGCTTATGAATATCACAGTCCCACAGAGGCATTCACCACATAGAAAATTCATTTAAGTCAATCAAAATGCAGTAATCAAAAGCTATATGATGTTTAGCACAGATACTATTACAACTATACCGCAGTAAAAGGGGTCATTACAGTTTAAATGAAGGAGACTACTCTGTCAATATGAAAGAGGCAATGTATACGTAGTATCGCTGTCTACTTAAAAGGCCATTACAACTATAAAACAGACTTGATGCAAGTCAACAGGAGGGATGAGCATAATCAGTCTATAGTGAAATAAGCTTCAGGTCGAAGTGATTTTATTACAGCTAGATTTTTGACGATGTGACATTGAATATTTTATTATATATAATAAGATGTAGCACGCGCACAAAGCCAGCAGATGATACAACACAGATATTAAAGCCAAAGGCTAAATGAGGTATGTTGACTCATAGGATCTGCCTAATGTGCCCAGTGAGCATGCATGTTAACCTAATTCATGAAGCATGTAAGGTTCAATCTAGGTCATTACACATTTACCCCATATCTGAAAATGGTTTGGCTGCTTTATTATTCATTCCACAAGGATAAAAGCTTGAGAGGCAAAACAGCAAAAAAAAAAAAAATCTGTTTGTGAAAAAAAAAAAGATGTAAATGGAGGTTGGATTTTTTTGTTGTTCACTGGTTTGTCTCACATGTTCTCTCTTTGGCCCTTACCTTTGTTCCCCACCAAGTCACGCCGACATGTAGAGCGTAATCGCAGCACACCTTGGCATCAGCCAGAGCTCGGCAGTTCTCGTAGGCATCCAGTAGGGAGCAGTGTTGTTCAGGCAGGACGAGAGCCATCACCATGGTGGTACCACCCATCAGAGCGGCCTGGGTGAGGCAAGGGGGTGAGAGGAGGTGAGTAAGGGAAGAGGGAAGGAATGAAAGAGAGAAGGGGAGGTAGAGGAAGAGAAAAGAGAGACTGATTAGAGACGAGGACAATGATTCCACTGTGAACACATAGACACCGTTTGTCTGGGTGACAATGAGCGTTAGTCCTTCCTTATGAACTGTTTTCTCATCATCATTTGGTCGACCTGTTACCAGTTGTACAAAGACTGATGCAGAAACACAGACTTGGCTCTTCACATACCAAACATTGAAATCAAGCAAGTTCACAGAGATGAGTTCGAAAGCCTCAGAGGTGAAGATAAAGCATCTTTTTCTTTTTCCTCTTTGGTTAACTGGAAGATGTCTTGTCATACTCATGTCGATGTTTGATGTTTGTCTTCCAATCAGATGTGACACAGACTAAATATTTAAAAATAAATAAATAAATAAACAAACAAAACTTCACTGCTAAAACTGATAAATAAAAAGTAAAAGCTCTGTATACTTTAAAATCTTTTTTTATGAGACATAGTTCCTGAAAACCATAATGCCATGTATGAGTGATTTTGGATTGTTTTGTTTTCTTAAAATCAAGATAATCAAATACATCAATATCATGAAACAAGTTTGTTTTCTAATTATCATTTCAAATTCAAAACATGGACAAAAAAGAAAACTCACACAAAACGAGAGGAATGACGGATGAAGAGGTTGACAAGCTGGAAAACTGATGAAGTGAAGGGAGTGGGCAACAGTGACTTTGTTTCAGATGACTGAATGGTACATGCACCTTTTTGTCGCCATGACAACAGATACTGCTTAGCCATGCCAGTCGCATGTCCCCTCCCTCCTCCTCTATCCATCCGAAATTACACTGCCAGTCACCCATTTATTATCCTCACACAGAATCTATCAAAGATATTGCACTGAGGAGTGATGGGAAAACAAGCAATAACGATTTTTGTGCGATGGGAAACACGCTGAGAATGACAAAAACATGTAACATGACCCGTCTTTGCACCACACAGACCTTCTTCAATTCATTTTCAGGTTAGTTAAACTATAAACCAGAACAGGCGTTCATAAAATAGGATTATACATCATTTCTGCAATCTCTGAGCCTGAAAAACTGCTACTACATATGAAAGAGACTTTGATTTTATCGTCAGTGTGGAGTCATTCCTCCAGACCCCAGATATGTTGCAAACAGGGGTGGGGTCATTTACGTTGAGTGACAGCTCCACCAGTGAACAGGCCAACAGGTTTCCCATTACCACAGTAACCAGGCCTAATCATCTGCAGCGTCAGCATTTAAGGTCTCTGCTTACGTGTGAGCATGAAAAGTGTTATGTCATTGATTACTGTCACTGTGTATGTTTTTTGTGTGACTGTGTGTGTGTGTTTGCAACAGAGGACATGGGCACAGCTGGGGATTGTAGGATTTACAATGCCTGCCTGCATGGCCTTAATGAAAATGTACTGCCTGTACCCTTCTAAAAGAGGAGGGATTGTGTGAGCACAAAAAGAGAAAGATCTAGAAGAAGCCACGTGCATGTGAATGTTACTGTACATTGAACGTTGCAATTGTGCTTTTTAATCAATGTGAGGATTGCAGAGGCCAGTAGCAGATTTTGCTCTATCATGCAGAGGCAGAGAAACAGTGTGCAGAATGAAATGTCTTTAATTCTGCCCTGTCCCCTTTTCTTAAGCTGCATCTGCAACTACAGCCACGAAACAAACATCTAATTTTAGACTTTTCTAAATTACAAACCTGCAAACAAGATCTCAGAAGTACAAAATCATTTGTGCCAAGCAACTACTGTTTGTAACACATAATCACTCCACTACTTTGATGAAACTGTGATGGTTTTTGCTGTTTAAACACAGTGTAAAACTAGTGTTGCATTACATTTACTGGTAAAAATAAATGGCTGGCCGATAATGGGAAATTCATACTATTGGCTATTTATCAGCTATAATGAAATAAGTCGATAAATAGAGCTAGTAATACGATGTCAAACTGCTTTTACTGACTAACACATGCACCCCTACTCTAAATTTTGTGGACCTCAGCAAGGCGAGCTGTGTATGTTAATGCAAATTTTTGAAACCTTTTGCCTGCACTTCAGGTTAGGGAGCCTGCTGGCTCCCTTGTAGGAGCGCAGGCAAGTTTTGTTCATACCGGCACAATTACATTTAGAATGTTTATAATTCAGTCAAGAATCAAACATGTCCATTAGGGATGCATGATTTTATCAGCACGTTATCAGTATCGGCCGACGTTGGCTTTAAAATTAGATATCAGATATCGGCCAGCACGCCGATATCCTCCAATGTAGTAACTGATAAAATAGTAGACTGCTGTTTCCTTGATTAAATGTCCGAGTCGACACCATGTTTCACGTGTTCCCTGTGGAAAAATTATGTTTACTTACTTCGCCACTTGTGAAACAGGCCAAATTTGCCCTGGTCGTAGGTATTGTTATTATTGTCTCAGGGAGAGCATCATCCAGTTTTCAGTAGGATGCATCTTTCTTTTTTTGTTTAAAAGCAACTGTCATAAATAAATATGACGGGTTTTACATAACTTCAGCTCAAGCATTTTTCTTCTTTTGCACAACGAATAAATATTGCATAATTTTAAGCTTTGTTTTTTATGCCTGCAT
>JAPZDX010000010.1:19641241-19651923 GCA_029783625.1 Naso annulatus | reverse complement strand
CTTGCTATAAAAAATAATGAAAAAAGAAAAGAAAAAATTGTAAGGACCTTCGGTGTTTGGACTCAGGAGTGTAGAGGTGCCAATTACAAGCTTCTCCAAACAACTCCGAACTTCGGCTGTGTCTCAGTCTGCTGCCCTCTGGTGGCTGACATAAAATCCTCCCACCAGCCCCCTTATTTCACTTCTGGCTGATGCAACTAAACAATGCTATGAAAATCAGTTTAGATAATGCAAGTTAGCTCCTTTTCACAGTAGTTTGTATAGAAACTCTTTCTGTTTTTATGCATTTGTTTGAACCACCCAGGATATTGCCAGTTACCAATTAGCAAATGTGTTTTTCTTTCTCTATAAGACAGAATGTCCTAAAAATGAAACCCCCCTCTCACTCAATGGAACTTCCATTAAACCTATGCTGTACGTCTTTGGTGGAAAGTCCCTTTTTTGTGGCATATTTAAAAGTTAATTGGTCTAGAACTTTCCTGTAACCACATGGTATCTCTGCCTCTAACATCGAAGCTTCTTAACATGCCTATATATCATCAAACTTTTGGAGCAACTAGTGATTTTAAGATCCAAATGATCTGCTAGAGAGAGAACATTTGTCACATTTTTTAAGGGTTTTCAAATCAGTTTTTTGCCAATTTTGCAGGATCTACTTCCACACCGCAACGAATGAAAACCACCAGATTAAAGCAAATTGCAAAGCATGTACATCAGGGAATCCTACTTTTGGCAGTAGTAGCTGATGGAAATTGAATGTAAGTGTACATTCATGACTTTCATAACAGACAGAGGCATTCTCTACATGTTCCCATTTGGAAACACGGCTTTTCCCACCATTTAAATACGTGGAGTAACTTAACCTTTTCCCTGATGAAGGCCAAAATGAAACTTAAGATCTTGATCTATTAAATGGGTAATTAATTAATTAAAAAAACTTTGGATAAGCCACCAACTGTAGTGTGAAAATGCAAAACTTTTCATTTTCAGATGAGGGTTCTCGCTGTGTTTCTTCCTCTAATACCATAGAGACAATATCTTTGAGTTTAGACTGATGGTTTAACAAAACAATTTAAGTAATATCGAGTTTCCGTTAATCCCTTCATCTTATCGACCCTGCTATCAATGTGCAGATTAACTCGTCTCATTTCTACTTGATTAAATAATAATGAAACACAGCTGACATCCATGTAAAACATGTTTTGTTCTTTACATTCTTTATTTATCACCCTCTTCCCTGTAACCAACCTCCCAGAGCAACAATGTACACAAAAATAAAGTTCTCTCACTTACAATGAAAACACAAAACCAGTGCAGAATGCCAGTGGTCACCAATAAGTCCAAAACTACATTCAGAGATCTTTTCCTAAACACAAAGAAAGTACAGCGGGTTACAGAATCAACGTGATATGTGATGGAGAGCAGTTCATTTCTCCACCGTCAGTCCATCAATCCAGTTTCTTTTTTCGTGTGAATCAGTACAGAGGAACAAAAAACTCAACATGTGACAGGCAGCTGTAGTGTTTCTCAAAGACAGGAAATAAAAGATCACTTTGAAGGAACTGGGTTTTATGCTTTCAAGCCTCTTCCAGATGAAGAATAACAGTTTAAAGTTCTTTAGGATAAAGTGGTTACGAGTCTTGCAAGGCTTTTCCGGTTAATAGTGTAAAACGCCACAAAAACTAATCTCATGGTCTTGTGACGGTTACTTTCTAAACGTGATTTATAGAAAAAGAAAAAAAGGTTAAAACCCATCTATTTAGTGCTTTGGTTGAGAGATAAGCGTGAAGTCTGAAAGGCGATGAGAGACGTTTAATTATACAAAAAGTCCTGTGAATTAGTGTTCGGTATTTTGAACATAAGAGACAGAAACAGCACAGAACACATTGACAGAAGGCAGCGGTGGACACTGACGAGGGCCTGCCCTAAAGAAAAAAAAAAAAAATTAGCTGACAGGGAAGAGACAAATATTTACATCGACTGTGTACAACTTAATTTATAAATACATTTTAGGTATAAATTAGAAAAATAAAACAACAAAAGCCTACTGTAGTTCAATCAGCTACTGCTACTCTCATTTTAAAATGCCAGTCTGATTATTAACCCTCCTTATATTTGGTGAAACAAACAAAAACAGAGATTAAAAAAAAAAAAGGCACAGCAATGAATAATTAGAGCAATTTATCCCTGCAAATTTCTATGAGTCATAACACTAAATCCCCATTGCAACAGACATTAAAATATAAATTAAGACAGTTGGTACCAATAAATGTAATTCCAACAACACAAATTCCCACACGCAAACAGCATCTACATCACCAGGTACGATTTTCTTAAATAAATTAAGGCTTTAAGGGGGTTTGCGATAAGTCGTCAAAGAGAGCACCCAGATTTTTATCCGCTTTCTTCTCCTCTTAAGATTTCAGGCAGCACATCATGTATGTTCACATCACTCATTAAAGGAATATTTTGAGGGGGGAAAAAAAAAATCATATTTACCTTTTTGCACAATTAAATGAGCAGATTGTTCCATTTAGGGCTGCAGGATTAATAAAAATTGCAATACGGCCTACTGCAATTTTTAAATCGCAGTGAAGTGCAATTATGTTAAAGGAGAAATGTTTAATTCAAATACTGCAGAGCTGCAGAGTTGTCTTTGCCTACGAATCATATTCTAAAGACTTAAGAAAGCAACTTTGTTTGGTACAGATTCCTGCAAAAATCAAATCATCATCATTTTACTTTGATTTTCACTTAAAATGACATTAAAATAATCATCCCCTTTAACAAATCATTATCACATTTGCAATATTACTGCAAACAACTGCAACTAGATATTTGCTCAAAATCATGCAGCCCTATTTCCACTCACGTTTGTATGGTTAATATGATGCTGAGCCAACAGCTGGTTGGCTTTGCACAAAGAATGAATACAGCTGGACTGATGCTTGTCCAAAGGAAACAAAACCTGTCTACAAACACATATCGATCGAGAACTAACCCTCTGCTGGCTTAAGCTTTATATTTAAGGTTCAACGATGCGAGTGGTTATCAATCTTCTTGTCTAATCTCTGCAAGAAAGCAAATACGTTTTCCCGCAATGCCAACTATTCCTTTAACTTGCAGTGTGAACTTCTGATTTTGAAATCAGTCTGTTGACACACAGTGTCCTGACTGCTCCTAAAACATGTTTCCTATGTTTGAGGACTTAAATGCTGTACCGTTGCTTCCCCCTCACACACACACACACACACACAAACACCGTCCACAATCATGTTATGTACAAGCAGCTCAGCGGGCCTCAGATGCTACACGTAGACGAGATCTCGGCCCTGAGTCGCTGAGCTGCTGGCTGCCTCCTGCACCGCGCCCTCTGAGTCCGCCTCGTCCCCGTTATAACCCTCGTACTCGATGGGTTTGGGGCAGCTGTACGGGTGGCCGTTGTCGTCGAAGAAGCGGCGGAAGGTGAACTCGTAGAAGGCGTGTTCGGGGTGTTTGCCGTTGCGGAACCAGCAGTTGAGGGTGTCATTGAGGTTGTCCTCGCCGTCGCTGTCGCTGCTCCACAGTTTATCCGGGTCCACGGGGTCGAAGTTGGAGGTGTCTGTGGAGTGGGCGATGGTGGGGATGTAGGGTGCCACCTTCTGCCGCTGGTCACTGGAGAAGTCGATGGTCTTGAAGAATGGATGAGCTTTGATTTCGTCTGCTCCGTTCTTGCCGAGGCGATCCTCGGGGCCGCGGCACAACTTCACTATGAGGTCTGACGCCTCAGGACTGAGCTTGGCTTGTGGGGGGATGTGCAGTGTGCTCTTCCAGTTTATCACCTGGAGTTAACAGTGACAAACAGTAAAGAAGACAACATTAAGAAACTTTCAAGTTTGTAGAAGTGTAACATTTCACTGCAGGTGCTTCACACACCTTTAGCTGCGTTTCCAGGGGTGTGGTTGCTAAGAAGGGGGGCTGTCCGACAACCATCTCATACAAGATCACACCGACACTCCACCAATCACAGAGCTGAGTGTATCCTGGAAAAATTAAAGACATCAATCACACTTCAACATTTCTCAGAAGTTTACAGTCAATTTGAGTGTATAAGCTTTTGTTGCTCAGTTTCTATCAGTTTTTATTTCATTACAGACTAAGTCAGCTGAAGCCTAACCCCCAAGAAAAGCTGGACATGAAGGCATAAATATGAATCTAATTTGAATTTCTTCAGGTTGGGACTGTTGGTGAGACAACAAAGGTAATTTAAAGATATCAACTCGGTCTTTGAGACAAGGTAATGGACATTTTTTTCGAGGGATGCATCTTTGCACTACCCATTACGGCATTATTATAAAGTGGACCAAGTATCTGCTGTGACAATGACCGAGCCACACTACATACAGCTTGACAATATCATCGGAAAATTCAGTGCTTTCACTTTAAGTTACATTTTCCTGACATAAAAAAAATATTTCCAGTCAGTTACAAACAGTGAAATGGGGAGATTTTAAAGAGAGCAAAGAAAAAGTTGGATAATTTCAGGAACAGTAATTGGATTAATCCAGAAAGTCATACTAGATTAACAGACATTGAAAATAAAAGACAGTTGCAATCTTACTTACTATTTGTCAACCCTACAGTGGCGAGTTGTTTTGAAAACACTGCTTTTCATTAGACTCATGCGACCCATGTTTACAGTAGCATTTAGTGTAACAGGACTACTCAAATTCTGGAAAGAAATAATTAAGTACAATTTCTAATATTACAGAACACCCTTTGTTGTTGTCCACTGTACCTGTTCGGAGAAGAACCTCCGGTGCTATGTAGTTGGGCGTCCCCACCAGTGAATGTGCCAAACAGCGCTGGTGCTGCCGGGCCTTTCTCCTCTCCAGTGGCTTTAGACGGTCCGTGCAGCGGCAGTTGGTTGGGTCTTCCCATTCCTTACTGAAGTCCATGCTGTCCTGCCTCACATGGTCACCTGGAAAGACACCACAAAGTATTGACGAGTGAAGGTGAATTAATATGCTGGATGAACTGCTTGTTATTAAAAGGAGTCAGACCTACCACTCTGATAATACTTGGAGTCGTGCGTCCAGCGGAAGCCGGTACAAAGGCCGAAGTCGGTCAGCTTTATGTGTCCGTCTCGGTCTATGAGGATGTTATCAGGCTTGATGTCTCGGTGGATGAAGCCCATCTTGTGGACGCTCTCCACAGCACAGGTGAGCTCTGCGATGTAGAACTGGGCGAGCTCTTCTTTAAAGATGCCGAGCCGGATGAGAAGGCTCATCATGTCCCCTCCAGGGATGTACTCCATGACAAAGTACAGGTTGTCCTTGTCTTGGAAAGAGTAATAGAGACGCACCACCCACTCGTTGTCCGCCTCAGCCAGGATGTCCCTCTCAGCCTTTACGTGGGCCACCTGGTTTCTCTGAAGCACATCCTTCTTACGGAGCGTCTTCATGGCGTACAGCGCTCCCGTGTCCTCTTTTCTGGCCAAGCACACCTCACCAAAGGCTCCAATGCCGAGGGTCTTGATGCGTTTGAACATGGATTTGTCCATCTTGGCTCGTTTTAGCCGGATGTAGTTGGACTCTTTCTGGCAGAGCATCATACGCATTTGCTCCTGAGCTTCTGAGGACAAGCCCACCTGCATACAGGACAGTAAACAGTGACTTAATGGCCCACATAATCTTAAAATTGCTCAAAAAAGTTGCAAAAAAACCCCACACAAGTCGTTCTGGTTAGATACTACATGACATTCAAGAGAATTAGCTGGATAAAACCAATGCAAAATGCATTTGAAAAGAAATAAACGCAAACTTATTCATTTCCTCATGCGTTAAAACCTAAACAAAAATGCTTGGCGAGTGACATGATCAGTGAGATGAAGTGGCATGCATTTTACTTCAGCCACAACACGCTGCATGTAGTACATTTAGAGTACAAAAGAGTAGTACCTGAAGACAAGCTCACTTGAATAACTGATGTGTGTGGAATATTATGTGTCACATGACAGCAGACACACCTTTACCTTTTTAGATCAGCTGTTATTGACAGCGAGGAGAAAAAGGAAGAGAAAGAACAGCTGAGAAAAAGACACAATGCCAGAGACAGAATACAGTGATCACTAGATACTAAGAAAAGAAGTGTGGAAAAAGTGACAGGTATTCATTTAAACAGAAAAACTTGAAATAGGTTCTCTACAACTAGAGTCAGTTCCAGAAGAAAATTATGTGACTGCAGTTGTTGATTTTCTCACCCTTTGCATTTCACTTTCCAGCTGCTTCCTCCTCCGAATCCTCATCTGATGGTTCTTCAGGATATTCTCCACATGTTGCTCCATGAAGAATTTAAAGGCCTGGGGGGAGTACAGTGCGACTCTTCCGGACTCCCCTCTCCGCTCTTCGTCTCTCTTGTTCCGGCGGACAGGAACAGGCGATGTCGTGATTTGCTTCTTCTCCTTCTCTGTTGCTGTGGTGCTTTCTGAGCTTTCCATCGTCTTGTCTCGGGAGCTGTCACCGCTGCTGCTCTCCTCTTCAGCAGGCTCCTCTCTGCCAGTGCCGAGCTTATTGGTGCCTGGATCGTAGGCAGGAGGGCACTGTGCAGCCTGCTGCTGGAGGAGATGCTTAGGATACGGTGGAGGCGGCCCCTGGTAGCTGGGTACTTCTGCTACAACAGGAATCTGAGGTGCAGGGGCTGGGGGGTCTTGGTAAGCAGGTGCAGCTGGAGGTGGTGGAGCTTGCTGTATCCATGGAGGGTGTGTTGGCGCGACAGCTGTGTGTAACTCAGGTTTCTGAACACGCATGCTTTTGACTGGCTGCAGGATGGGTGCCTGGGTGATGGCAGTGACGGTGGTGGCGGAGGGCTGGGAGCTGGTTGGGTGGGCTTGTCTGCCATTCAGCTGGTGGTTGTTGAAGGAGTTGGAGCGGACCGGCATGTTGTGCTGCCATGACGGGGACAAATCCTGGTTGCTGCTGTTGCCAGAGGAAGACTGTGGGTGATTGGGGGCCTGGGACCAGGACTGTGGAGGACCTATGTTGTACATGTCAAGGTTGTGACTGTTTCGGTTAGAAACCATCATGGACTGAGGGATGTTTCCACCATTGATGTAAGAGGGAGACGATGCAGGTCCTCCTGCCTGCATCTGCTGGTCAGTGGGACTGTGCCGGCTGCCCTGGTTGACTGGGTATGGGGGAGGAGGCTGTCTGCTGCCTCCGGCCATGTAGTCTGGTTGAGGTGAGCCACTCTGAGACCAGCTGGAGGGGAAAGTGAACTTATTTCCCCCAGAGCTTTGCATTATGATGGGCTGGTGACCCATCGGCACTGGGCTGATCCCACGCTGATTCTGTTGCGCTGCAGCTTGGTACCCATCAGGCCAAGCCCCCTGAGGTACAGGAGAGATGCGAGGCACAAGGTAATCCATGTTGCCAGAGTAGCGCTTAGTTGATGGGTTGCTGTCCCAGGATGGGGCGGGTGGCATGGCACCACGGTTGGGTGGAGGCGTGACACTTCGCACCTGAGGCGGCAGTGGAGGATTGACTCTCTGGCTGTTAGAAGGGTGACCCTGTGGGAAAGCAGGAGGGGGTCCGGGGCTGTCTGAACGGTACATCATTCCATCAACCATGAGAGGACCGTGTCGAGGAGCCAAAGACTCCTTGGAGCCTTTCCAGCTTGGCCTCCTCAGCACAGTCTGCTGGATATGAGAAGCTCCTATAGACACAAAAATACAGTCAATTCAACGTAATGATACTGAAGTACCTGTAGCGCTACATCCTTGTAACCAACATCAATTTAAATGCAAATTGCACAACAGAAGTGAGTGCTAAAGTTAGACAGATCAGAGCTGCATAACATGGTTTGTTTTAAGAAACACTCAACTCTTAGTCCCTTTGACTAAGGGAGACACCTTATACGCCCCTCTGGGTTTCTTGTCTACTTTGCACATGCTTTGTGACAGACTATGGCTATTGTGAATGAATTATTTTTCATGTGCTTGATAAAACAAACAAACAAACAAACAAAAAAACAGTATGTACTTAAATTGTGTTGCTTTTTGAATGTTTAAGTCAAAATCCAGAACAGTTGTCAGAACTCAGGAATGCCTGTTGATACTAACAAATACCCCCAGTTTCCAGTTAACTGCTTCTTTAACATGATACAGTGACTCATTCTCTTTTGTTAGCGTGCTTTATCATTTCTTTAAACAAATGTCCCAAATCCTGCAAACAACATAAAGGCTGAATGAACACGCAGTAATGGAAAATAAAAGAGGACACTCAGCATTTAATCCCAGTGGACAGTTACGTACCTGGGGCTTTCAGACCTGCAGTGTTGGGGTTGGCAACAGCCATCTGTTCCCTCATTGCGTCCTGGTAGCTCACCTTACCCATGTAGTCTACTGCCACACTGCGCTGTAAAGAAATTTAATAGAAGGATTAGTTTCCTGCTTTATAGTTATTGTATCTTTCGATTCTTAAAGTGATATAAATGGTCAAAAAGGTTAAACTAATAATTGTTTTAGTTAACAGTTTATCTGCATATTATCTTCTTGTTTACTCAAAATTTAATCTATAAGATTTCAGAAAACAGTGAAAAATGTCAGTTACAATTTTCCATCTATCAGGCCAAATTGCAAAAAATATTCAATTTACAATAATTAAAAAAAACAAAAACAAAAACAGAAAGCAGCTAGTCCTCACAATAGAGAATAAGAAACCAGAGAATGCTCGGAGGTTTTGTTCAAATTAATAAATAAATTAAAAAATATCCAAAAAAAATACATATATAACAAATTACTGCACTGCATACTGTGCCACCCCATACCTACATTGCAGACACTGGCTCAAAACAAGTGTCAACTGCCAACTGAGAAACCGCTCTTTTATCATCACCTGAACAAGCTCGTCATTCCACTTTGCATACTTTTCATTTTTCAAATAATTCCCCATTAAACAAGTGCAATGACTGATTATTCTCAAGAACAGAGTTATGTTCAGAATGAAATTCCTCCACAATCCTGCACAACAACCGGTCTCAGTGACAAAAACACGCATCTCACCTCCTCAAACCCCACAAACGGGGGTTCCATCTGCATGTGCTTGTTCGTGTCAGGGCCTGAAGTACCGGGCTCATTGGCAAAAGGCATCAGGGATTTGCGGATCTCCTGTAAGGCCTTATGGTAGGGGTTTTTCGGGTTGCTGCAACGCCCCTGTTGCCTTGGGTCCTCCGGAAGCATTTTTCCAGCTCCACAAACGTCCACTTTTGGTGGGTCAGAGGGTTTGGACAAGTTGCGCAGACTGTTGCGTATTTCCTGCAGCATTTGTTGGCTGTTGCCACTGTAGTTACTGGTGGGAAACGTTTTGGGTCTCATCTGTCTGTATCCTTCGGGTTTCTCCCCTCTCTTCATGTAAGAGCATGTATGATGACAGTGTAGGGAATGAAGATGTCACCCAGTCCAGGGTTGCAGCAAAGGATATAAGGGGTCTCTGATGACTGACCTCACATCTGCATTTTGCTGAGAGAAATGTACAAAACCAATGTGAGATAGATAAGCAAATATCCATATCATATAACTTAAGTCCAACGGCTAATGAGACACAGGAAGTAACGTAACTTATTAACAAATTGCTAAAAGATACACATTAACATCAGCAATATTAAGAGTATCACAAGACAGACGGTCAATTTAGCAAATTAAAATGACAATATAGCCAAAAACACCTGTATTTATCTGCTTAAATGTTACCGTATTACTTTAGACTTAACTCGACTCTAAAAGTTGTAAGGCAGATACAATTTTAACTTAACGGTACTGCCTCACAAACCAAGAAACCATCCACTAGCTAACGTCGTTAGCAACTCGGGCACAGCGCTACGCGTATTTGCTTACATTCAGCTTAACGATAGCTAAAATAATGTTGTTGGTTATAGTCGCCTAAATATCTCCGATACAGAGTGACCTGTAAACTGCAAACTGAGGTTATCACAATTTCACTTTGCATTAAATCAAACAGCGCAGCAGTTTCTCCGCGGCCTGTGTGTTAAAGGCATCCATTTGCTGCTAGGCTAATCCAACAACAGGTTGAGAATTAGCTGCTAGCTCCGAACACAACTGGCAACAGATACGTTAGTTAGCTGTTAGCCGTGTCTGACAACTTACCAGTATCTGTAGCTGCTGCGTTCCTCGACGCTTTTCCTATTTTGACAACAAACGATATTTTCTTTTATCTTTCTCTGCGACAAGGACGTGATTTTAACCTAAAATGTCCTTGCTGCGCCGAGCTGGCTTTTTCCTAGTCGTGTTGAATTCCTGGGATGTCTGAATGACAAGTACAACAGCAACAAGTTAGACACGGAAGAAATGCAACATTCTTCCGGTCATGTTTCACAATAAAATACCTGAATAAAATCCTGCGTACACATTAGGGGAAAAAAATTGTTCAGTATCAGTCGTACAAGTATTAAAACTAAAACTATGATAATTCCAGTCAATTACAAATTAAACATAATAAATGTGCACAAAATAGTACAGTATAACACAAAGTAATTATCTGCCATAAAACCCTGTTAAAAATGCAGGTAAATGAGAATGATTAGATTTAAAAAAAAACAAAACACGTTCATAAATGATTAACATTTCTTAGGTGTTTTTTGGGTTACTCTCAATTAAGAACGGGGAAATCTCAGTTACACAGCGCCAG
>JAPZDX010000010.1:19474721-19484791 GCA_029783625.1 Naso annulatus | reverse complement strand
AAAGGGAGTTACATCTGAATATTTTCTATTAAAAGCTTAGGCTTTATGTTGAATAATATTTCTTTTGTTGAGCTGCATGTTTTCGATGCGCACAATACCTTCTTTTGCCATTTCCGGTCAAGGCTGTTTAGCAAAGTTTGATACTACTCTGATGCTTTTGATTGGTTCTCTTGTTTAAATTTGCACGTCTGCCATCAACACTGCCTGGTTTAAACGTTTGAAAATGGCTAACAGTTGAAAGCATTCGTTAGAAATCTAGAAAAGTAATCGAAAGTAATGAGTGACATTACTTTGACAAAGTAATTGAAATAGTTACATTACTTATTACATTTTAAATAGGGTAACTAGTATTCTGTAACCTATTACATTTCCAAAGTAACCCTCCCAACCCTGTGAATCGGATATGCTTGTGCTGCTGTAATGACTGAATCAGCGGAGGCTAGAGTCGCTGCTACACCTCCCCAACCAAGCTTTAGTTGTGCTGGCAGGTGTATTTTGTCACCTGTAAACAGAGCCAGGTTATGTCTTCATCTTTTCCAGTCATCTTACATCATCTTTGGTGGCTTTACACTTTGTTTTTTGAACAGATTAAACATATAATTAATGCTAATAAGGGAGCTTTAGAGGTGCTAGCAGGTGTCCTGTCTTACTCTCAGAGAAAGTCAGACAAGGGCTTTTGCCTCCTTTCTGCTTCCAGTCTATATGCTAAGCTAGGCTAAACATCTCCTGTCTGAACCATGGTATCGATCTTATCTAACTCGTGCCAAGGGAGCAAATAAGGGTTTTTTCCAAAATGTTAAACTAATCTCTTAATGTTTTTTAGGCTGCAGGTTCATCAATCCTCAGTGGTCAGTCTGGTCTGAACTGTCCACAGAAATACAGTCAGTCACAGTAATGTCAAAGTTTTGTACTGCCTAAGCCTGAGTAGGAGCAAACGCCATGTGAGAGGCCATATGACCACTTGCCAACGATGCAGGCATGGGTCAGCCAACAGCGCGGAGGCATCAGTCAAAACTGACTTGATGACACAGCAAAAATCAACATAATTAACACACTTCTGGAGACACCAGACAAAAACCTGTTAAGATGCTAAAATGTGTACGCCTAACACACTTCTTATAGCAGGCGCTGGTCACGTGATGTTTTTGACCTTGGTGGCTTCACGAAGCCTTGCTTTGTGCTCCTGAGTTTGTATGTGTGCGTGTCTGTGTGTAAGTGAGCGCGAGAAGCTGTGGCAGAAGTGCGTTCTCCTCTGCGTAACCTTGACCCGTCTGGAGAGGCAGCCTTGCCTCAGCAGCAGCAGCAGCAGCAGCTGTGTCACTTCAACTCAGCGTCTTCAGTCCAACCTTAAGGGACCCGGACTGCCCGTGTCCCTGCCCACACATCCAAGGACCCCTGATAGAAGAACCAGCCAGACCCCCACCCCTGCACACCCACCCGCCATCCCCTTCTGCCCTGAGCTACCGGTGAACACACATTCATGCGCGCTGTCCGTCATGCATACTGATAAACTTGTTCACTATCAACAGCAGCAGACAGTAGCCTGGCTGACTGGCTGCTTGGCTGCTGACAAAGCCCAGACTCAGCCTGCCTGGCCCTGTAGACACAAGAACAGCGGTGGAGACAAACACTGGCCTCCAGCCACTTCCAGTCAGCTCTACATATGTCACATGTTAATGACATCAAGTCCGTGGCCACCCACAGACCGTGCCATACTTGAGGGCAGCAGATTGAGAAATAAAGTTGTTTCTCCTTGGAACGCCACTCTTATCCTTTTGCTGTGGCATTCAGTGCCAGGACTCGAGGGCTTTAACCCTTCGCTCCCCTGCAGGTCTGTCAAGTTTCTGGTCACCTTTCTCCACCTCCTGCAGCCACAAACCATGCGCTCTGAAATGGTGGGTGGGTGGGTTTAGAGTGAAATTTATTTGTACAACACAAACATGTTTATGATACATGTTTTTCTTCCCTGCGAAATAATGAATATCTGTGGCCTCGAGGCTTCCTCTGTTAATTAATTAAGTGAACTAGACTGAAAAGGGAAAATAAAAGTCATTATTCTCTTGTTTAAGTTCATCGTTTTGTATATATTCAACAGTTTTGTGGGAAACTCAAGTAGATGCCCCTTCGCCTCTGTAGGGTTTTGAGCCAAAAATATGTTCACAGCTTAAACACTTATCCCATCAGTGGACTTAGTATAGAGAAAATAGTAAACAGCAGCCATACCAACTCCTTCATATGCAGAAAGGAAACAGTTCGGTGTCTTTTGTCAAACATGACTGATTCGCTTTAGCCTTTTGTGCGTGTGGGAGCTTTGCCTTTCATATCGACCATGGTTGTGCCAACTGTTTGTTTTGTCTTTTCATATAATGAACCCTGGGCCCTCGGTGAGGCCCCGGCGGAGCTTTGCTCCATGCTAAAGGGCTTTTTGTGAGACAGTGTCACGCTCCCTCGTTCCGGCGAGGCTTCGCGTTTCTTATTATTCATGGCTCTCTCCCCGTTTGTTGAGAAGGCCGGGATCAAACAGGCCGATTTGCCACGCCTGACACCCACTGCTGGAAGTGTGTGTTTTGTGTATGTGTCTGTGTGTGTGTGTGAACTCGGCTCGAGCTCAGTAATGACAGGATTTGTTAAACAGTAAATTAATGAATAATGAAATATCCAGCACGCGCCTGCCTTGCCTGGAGCACAGTGCCCCGAGCAGGAATTACTCCCAACCGGCACTCCGGTGTCTGCATGCTGGATAACCTGTGTGTGTGTGAGTGTGTGTGTGTGTGTGAGAGTGTGTTTGATAAGCATTTTTACAGCTCATTGCGTGACAGAACGCTGGGGGGGCTTTGCTGATGGGGGCCTACTCTCTCTTACTTCCTGACAAAACGACAGACAGACTGACTGCAGACATAACTGCATATAAAGGAGACTGTCAGTGCTGCTCTCATACTTTGTATATCAAATATTACCAATGCCTTCATAAGCTCAGTCCATGTTCATAACTGCATTACCCTCCACCGGTGCGCTCATTAAAGTAACACCCTGTGACGTTTTCATAAAAATAAATTTAGCTTCCCATTATCACCAATTCATCAAACACAAGTGATTCATATTACATGCAGCTCCTGAATACTTATTTGAAACACTCTTCGGCTGGTGGACGTCTTTCTCGGTGCACAGGAAGTGATGTGTTTAAGCATGAGCGGACATATTGGACCTACAAATGCAGAATTACTACTTTGCACAGATTATACGAACTAAGAGAAACTATGTAATACTACTCTAAAAATCACACCTGCAATAGTCAAAACGTAAATGTTCGATGCTGGACTTAAAGTGAGGAGACCTCCATGGGCTGACCCTTCTTCACCTGTTCTGCTTTTCCTGCGCCAAAGTTCGGGTGTTTCTATGCTTGATTTTGGTCAAAACAGTCCTCGATAATGGATGTCAAACCTAGTGCTATACACCAGTGTTGATATTTTTGGTCTTTATGCAAGAGATGATATAGAATAGGATTTTTTTCACCATGTCAAAAGCTCCCAAGAAGGCTGTGAATAAGTGCCTATTAGCATCGAGATGGGAAACTGGATAATTGCATTAAAAAGATTCAATAACCCCTGTATTAGCAGCTGTATATTTTTAGTTTTAGCTACGGATTCATAAACTTTTGTGTTAAAATGAGAGCTTGCAACATTTGTAGGGGGGGGTGAGGATTGAAACTTGTAGCTCGCATTGATTTCTGGAATTAGCATCTATTGACGAGCACTAAATTTATAGAGTTTCATGTTGTTGTATCAGAAGGGACAAAAATATGAAATCAAGTTATTGCTGAATTCAACTAACCAAAGTTTGTAGCACATTTAAGGGTCTTTTTTCAAGCCTTCCCACGCTCCACAGGTGCTTCCAGTTTTTAACATTATGTCATTATGAACCGGTGGGGACGATTTCATCATGACTTTGTCACATACAAGACGTGAAATTTCAAACAAAGTTTTCGTCTTGTTTCAAATGTAATATACAAAAGACATTATATATTTATCCTGACACTTAATTTTGAGAAAGGTTAACAAACCAAAAGCAAATTTATACTTAAGATGAGACCACGCGGATGCAGTGATGTTATGTGTTGGCTGCTGGCTGACACACAGTTTTAATCTTCCCTTCTGGGTTTGTGGGGACTAAAAGTGCAGTGACCTCAGTACTGTGCTACTGTTTAAATGTCCCTAAAAAACAAACAAACAAACAAAAAACTTAAGAGTTAAATATTGATTGAAATATTTTAGATAATAGAAATGTCCTACATTTTTAAGTATTAGGTGTTTTTATAACATTGTATTCTGTCGTACTCTGAGTAAACTTGCAGTCTCTCAAAAAATTACAACTTTTTTGATTAATCAAAATAAAAATAATAATAATAAAGCAAAAACTATCAACAAGATATTCAGAATTTATGACATTTGTGTGACCTTGGGGACTTGGCAGTATAGTTCCTTTTTACATAGAGCCTTGACTGTCTGATGCTCATCACAGAGAAGACAGAACCGTCTCTGTGGACAATAAGAATTCTTCCACCAGTCACTGATGGTACATCTTTGGATTCTCATTTTGAGGAGAGAGGTACACATTCCCACACTGATAACCTGATTTTTGCACATGGTGTTTTGCGTTTTCATTTTATATTGAGTAGCATACTAAAATATCTTATTATTTCTAATTTTAGCGTGCTTAAATTGAAATTAAATGAGTAGTTGTCACCTTCTTGGTGTTTTGAGTTGGAAAAAGAAAAATCCTGCACAAACACCTAGCCTATAATTTCTCATTATAATCAGGCAACAAGTTGAGTAATTTCACAATTTTTTATGTCCTTAATAATTTTGTTGGCAATGCAGCTCAAAGACTCAAATCTAGGCTACTGTTTGATTTAAATGTTTAATTCCTAAAACAAAAAAATCATCCGACTATACCAGCACAGCCTACAGTAGGCCTGATAACATTAAAAAAAAATAAATAAAAAAATATTTAAAAAAAATTAGGAATTATCAATATTCCAGTCACTTGAATTAATTAAAAAACGACAAATCTGGGCTAACATTAAAATGTCGTCAGTTGATTTACATTGTTATTTTTAATATTCAGTCTACATCGACGGTGCCTCGTGATAAGCGGATATTGCCTGATTTAATTAACTAAAACACAAATGTTCCGCTTCCTGTTGTTTTGTTTTCTTTGCTTTGTTTGTTTGTTTATTGTTCCAGCCAACCTGTCGTTGTTGCCACGGATGCTCAGCAGCTTCCTGTCTTTGTTGAGCGGTGAATCGCTCGCGGACATGCGGGTGCTGAACTCTGCACCTGCGTCACGCGGCGTTCCACTCCACGGGTCACACCGAGCCCGCGGGACACTTTCCCGCTCTCTCCCTTTCTCGCTCGAGCTCCCTATTTTCCTTCGCCCCGTCTCTCTTTCTCATTAGCTTTCTTTCTCCGCCTCACTCGACTTTTCTCTGTGTCTCTCGCGCTCGCTCGTCATTAGCTCACCGGCGGTAGATCCCCACCGCAGAACCGGGCCCGCGAGGCACGATTCTATTCCCCCCGCGCACGTGCGAGTGAGAGAAGCCTCTGTGAAAGGAGGGCCTCACTGGCCGGAAAATATAGCCAATTATCCCCTGGAATAAGACGGTATCCATCATCATGGTGTGTGTGCAGTGTGTGTGAGTGTGTTCATTTCAGAGAGTTTACAACATAGACCCCTGACTAGGCTGCTGGTAGACTATTTTAGACATTAAAAATCATTAAAATATGAAACAGGCTACTAGGCTTATTGTTAGGCCTGAAACTATTAGTAGGCCTAGTATTAACAGTAGGCTAATAGACTAAACTATTAGTAGCAGGCTTTTAGTATTTATATGATCAGTTTTATGATTATTAGGTTATCATAATGAGGCTATTTGTTTAATATAATTGTCATTTGAAATTTTTATGTGCGACTGGGAGGTCATAAAGTATTTTAACAACTTCAGCTCTCAGTAGGCCCTATCTTAAATTTGTCAGCAGTAACAAAATAAGCCAGCTAGGACCATTTAGCATTTTTTAACATGTCAACTACAAGTGAACATAAATATTTTTGTTCAGATATTGCAAATATTACTCGGCACCAGATAGAATTCCAGTCACTGTAGTCTATTAACAGGTTAATCATTATGAGTGTGACTCCAGTTCTTTTTTAAAAAAAAATCAGTAATTACATTGCAAGCAAAGATTGTCCCTTTCAATATTAACCTTTTGTACTTGCACATATTGTCCTCCGTGGAAAAAGATCTAGATTATGCTTTAGATCTGCCTCATTGCACTAGTGCTTGGCTTTAAAAAAAAAAAAAAAAGTGAAAAGCTAATTCTTATAGTTTAGGTTATAATGTTCCAGGTTTTCACAATGATCAGAAATGTAGCCTCCTGTTTGCGCAGTACAGTTGTCTTTTAATGGCTATTCTTCATCATCGCTGGTCCGTTAATTAGATCTTAATGTCATTTTTTGCAATAGTCCCTTCACTAGAAGGACATTTATGCTGCGATGAAAAGACAGCTGTCGTTAAAACACTACCTCACATTTCACTTAATTGAGATCAACTAACAAAGATGCCCGGTACATTCACATTAAATATTAGTAAATAACATGTTAGTTTTAGGGTCAGTCCACTCCAAAGTCTGCGATGAAGAAAGTCACTTTTTCTTTTGAGTCCCCCCAGTATTTCATTTAGAGGTGTTAATGAATATTTCATAATACTGCTTAACACTCTAACATCAGCTAATGAAAGTGACTCTGACCCACAAGTGGGAGTGGAGAGTTTTCTTTGAGAAAATGCGCAGGCTGCACACCTCACATAATAAAACACATGGTTTATTATCAATGTGATAGAAATGAAATCACTGGACAATTAGAAGCATGTCTACCCATCATCAGCACCATGACAACAGCTCTATAAGAACAGAAAAACACTGGATGAGTCCTGCCCCCCCGCCGCCGGCTCACGAAGATTGAATCACAGATAAATAGGCCTACTCCAAAATAGCTGGTGCACCTATTTACACAACCATCCATTTAAATTAATATAAATAAATATTTACACACATAAATTAACGCCCGCCCTCCTTGCACTTGTGTTAAGGAACCACACAAACCTGTTTCACAGATAGAACGTCATTACCCAATCTTGACCCACAATGCACCTCGTGTGAGGACAAACACAAGCACACAACACACACACACACACACTCATTCAGCTACACACACACACGCACGTTTGTTGGCTGCTCACAGCATCTCAGTCTCACAGGATGCAGGCAGGGGGAGCGAAATGGATGTAACACAGTAACCAGCATGTCCTCAGGGGAATGAAAAGAACGTAACACAGATGAAAAATCCCTCTGTGCTCTCTGACCCTGGCCCACGGGTGTCTTCTTCTGCCTTTTTCTCTCTACCAAGCCTTCCTTCTCCTCCTCCTCTTCCTCCACCTCAGCCCCTGTGTGTGGCAGGTCAGTGGCAGTGGTGTAAAGCTAGAAGTAACGGTGTAACGCCTCTGTCTGTGTGTCTGCCTCCTGTCCGGCTCCCCGTCATCGCTCCCCTCCTTCCCTAGCTTCATTTCCGCTGCTTCTCGTCTTTGTCGCCGCCCTTGCTGCCGCCGTCCCCGTGCCTGTTGTTGGGAGGGTTGTTGAGAAACATCTTGTCGAGTCCTTTGAGAGCCTCGGTGAGGTAGTTCTGGAGGGTGGTGAGCGCGGCGCAGATGGCGGGCGAGCCGAAGCCGTGCGTGATGAAGGAGAAGTGAGACAGGCAGCTCTGGATGCCGGGCTCCAGGATGGGGCTGGGCCTTGAGTTGCCCAGTGGAGTCCTGTCCTGGGCCAGCAGGTCTGTGAACTCCTTGCACAGCTGTCTGCAGGGGAGAAGAGACAACAAAATGTCATCTTGGGGTTTCCCCAAAGTAGTAATACTACTGCTGATAGTGAACATTTGGGGGGAAAACTCAGCATCTGTCATTTTAGTGATTTCCAGATAAAAATGGCTTCATTATTTCTCTCTTTTGTTGTCAGTGAAACAACAGACACATAATTGTAACTACAGGAAACCAATGACTCCACAACTGTCACCACCACTGCACCTGTTAATGCAAGAAAACCATGCAAACGTCTTTGGAACGTGATCAAAGCATCCAATTTTGTTGCCTGTGCTCAATATGGAAATGGTCAAATTGCTGAATTAGTGGCCAATATTCAATTAGAATTAAAATGCCTTATATATAAAAATACATATATAGACCCTGTGCAGCGTGTGCACCATCTGCCTAGCTGAAAAACTCATGAAATGCATTTAAATTTACTGCTTTACCAACACGGTATGCCTCTGTGGTGAAACTGCCAGGGGGCAGTGAGGTTATTCTGCAGCATTAGTTGCAGATGTTCCTACAGTGCTACCTGAAACTGGATCCAAAAGAAATCTTCCAGAGCAAATACACGTGTTACAATCTCGCAGTTAATGGTGCTTTAACCGAGCTGAGGAGAAAGAAGCACACTCAACTTAAGGCTGCATATGGAAAAGATTTAAAAACAGTTGTCATGTCAGTAATGACACTGCAATTTGTTGTCTCACCTTAAAAAAAAACAGAACAAAACAACCAAGAACACACATTTTGCAGTTCACTAAGTCTGTACTTTCAGAATACAGCACGGCACATGCAAAAAAAAATGGCAGCGAAAGCAGTGATTCACCTTGACAAGTATTTTTGTTAGGGTGGGCATGAGCATAAAACAACATTAGGACCATCGCTGAAACCCAGAGTGATGAAATTCTTGCAGATGTTTCAGCAGCTCCCGAGCTTCCTGCTAACCTGTGTGAGGGGAAACTAAAGCAAGAGCCCGGTGCATCAGAGCTGTGCTAATCATGGCAAGATTTAGGAGTCAAACTGGGGCACCTTGGGAAAAATCTCTTAAAATGTCCTTAGTAACATGTTGCAACTGCTTCCCCTCTGCTGGGTCCATTCCTAAAATTAAACACCGTAAATGTCGTGTGCCAGATCGGGATATTTTACAAAAGAACAGGAACGAAACACTCACTGTCACTTATTTTACTTTAATGCTGTTTAAAATGTTTCTAAACGCCTTAACAGTAGTGGAGGATCTTTTAAATGCAATAATTTTTGATGCAAAACTAAATCTACCTTCCCTCTCTCAGCCTGTATGACATAATTGATCCCACAGGGAAAGTTTCCTCCTGATACTTTCTATTTTTAACTGCTCTAAGTGATGCTCAGCGTATGCTAAATGCTTATTTTGCAGTAAAGTGTATGGCACACTTTTCGGCCTCACTCTGTTTAACTTGGTTTCAAGTTCTTTGTGTTTTCCAGAACAAATTTGCAAGCAAAAGCATGAACTGAATGCAGCCAGCTGCTGCACCTTTACCTGCACAGAGATTTCAAATTAAAAGTTTTTTATTTTGAAGTCTCTAAAAAAACAAACAAGCAAACAAAAAACCCCATCTTCTGGCTGAATTCTTCTCTTGCATACTGAGGTACTTTTTTGTCTTTGGTTTTGTTTTGTTGGTGAACTTTCATTCCCGACACTATAAACTGTTCTTTGCTGATGCTTTGGATTAGTGAAATTTTTCCTGCTTGACGATCGGACTCCAGTGGAAAGCCTCTAAACACCAACTCGATATGACGTCATGCCGCGTATGATTGATGATTTATCTCCAACACTTAGAAGGCAGAGAGGGTAGGATTGGTCTGTTGCAGTTTGTTAACATAACATTTAAAGATGCTCCCGCCTCCGAGATTTCATGGCTCCTCTCGGATGTGTGACGCCCAAAAACGATGAACATGGCAAATTAAGAAAATCCAGGTGGAGGGCGGAGTCTCTGCTAATTCTCTGATACAGACGCCGCCTCACACTTCTAGCAGGTCATAAGGGATGATTGAGAGGGATTATTTCTGTTTGTACATTGTCCTATGTTTGTTTCTTCTTCTTTTTTTTTTTTTTTTAAGGAAAATTCTACAGTACTCAATTTGCCGTTAACAACAACATGCACCCGGTAACACAAGGCTA